>CAIGRO010071365.1:0-28776 GCA_903798355.1 Fraxinus baroniana
TAATTATTAAAAATTGTGATGTGAACCTACTTCGAATGTTTTTCACGAGAGATGTAGCAATAAATGAGATAGAAATAGGGTATAGTAGAAAAAAACTTTTTAAAGTGGTCGATATGTATAAATAAATCATTTAAGAGATGGAGTGAGCAAAGAAACAAGAAATAGGTTGTCGAATGTCGACACCAAGAATAAGCATTCATTTTGATTCTTGTAATAATATGTTTATATTTTCAACGCTAATTATGCATTAATATGTGCATTTCTGTTCGATGTTACGTGTTTGGATTTATTAATGTAATCATTTGTTTGTATTTTCAACGTCTAATTGTGCATTAATATGTGTGTGTCTGTTTGATGTTGCGTGTTTGGACTTTGAAAGTTCGTGTTACTTTGAATTTTTCAAAAAATTAATTTATTCATTTCATCCCAATTATATATGCTTGTTTTGTTATTAAGAAATTTTTTTTAATGTCATTGGAAAATTAATTTTTGCCAAGATCTTTCCTAATTTACCCCCTATTTAACTTTCAGCGTGTAAAACTAAATTATTGTTGGAATTAATAAAGAATTTGAAGAAGAAGAAGAAATGAGAGTTGTTCCATATTTCCAAGAAGTGATAAATGTGTGTATTTGGATGATTTCAAGAAATTGACATATTAAGTGAAGAAAATTTAATAAGGGTATATTGGTAAATGAATACAAAAAAGTATTCTACATTAGGAAACAAACATATATATTTGGAACAAGAGAAAAATGAAACACATCCTATATAATTGGGACGGAATGAGTATTTTAACTTTTTTTTTTCTTTAATACTATTCGATGTTTTATATTCTCTCCGTCTCATAAAAAGAGACTTTCTTTCATTTTTCTTCGGTCCTAAATTATAAGTCATTTTCTTTTCATTGTTTAATATTCCCCTATTTAATGCTCATTTTTATTAACAAATATGAGGTATTCATATCTAATCAATTATTTATTTTAGGGGTATATTAGATAAATATTAAAAAATATATATATATTTTTTCTTTTATTGCTTTCACTTGTAGTTTTAGATTTTGAACTCATAATTCCTATTATACCTCCTACCTCAAGTAACATAGGCTGGATTTTCAAACCCACAAATTATTTTTTTTTGCATTTTTTCAACAATTTTAATTGAATCTGCTGGCAATCATGTGGACAGAAGTAGAAATTAGTGACATTCAACTACTAGGGTTGAATCGTATTTATTTAATTTTGGGACCCAACAAGACCATAAATTCATCTAGGTTGGATTTCGAGGAAGTATTCAATACATTAATTGTACGCAACTAGGTATGACTAATCGGTATAAATCTGATATGATTATCATTGTCGGTACACATTCTTAAAAAAAAATCATTCTTTCAAAACTCATTTTCAACCAAACATTATTCAATAAAATAATATTAAACGCAAATCCAAAATTTTTCCTTATTTCTCAACCACATTTTTTTCGTCACTTCACATCATAAAATACATTTTCTTCTCCATGATGTGCATCAAACACTCTTAGATAGTAATAGCACGATACCTTGTTATAGTCAAAGACTATCGACGTCGACTATACAGGAATACTAACTCAACGAACTTTTTAACAATTCAAAAGAGTAGAGTATTCATGTACTAAGCTTATCACATTGAATGTCACATTTTTCCACCTAACAATCTCAGCAATGATTCAAATTGTTCCGGCTCTCATTTTCAAATCAAACATAAGGCCCGCTTCGCAAAGCATGGTCTCTAGTTCCGGCCAGCCGTAGCCTGTGCCTCGGTTGTCCCAAATCCAAGCCCGCCACACCACCATGGACAGTCCAACATAGATGTACACATCGACCCTCGTATCTGCAACATAAGCTTTTGAGGCCAAAATATATGACGATATCCACACCACACCACTTCAATCCAATTACAAAACGAACTCCAAGAAAGTTAATATGTTGGAAGTATTAATGCTGTACCCGTATCATTAAAGAGCTTGAAATATATTGGGACCTATGAGAAGAATACAGTATTGCCTATGCAATTTAAAGCATTCACATATGAGACGGGATAAATATACGAGAAATGAGAAAGAATGCAAAAAAAATGCCGATGAGCTTGAAGTTTAGGACATTGTCTACGATTAGAGTCGGAATCAGTAGAGAGAATTGTAAGTGCAGCAGGTGGCGATGATAGACGCGACACAAATCAGGAGGGATGGAAGAAGGGTGGCATTCAAGAGCTTGCTCTCCCCCAGGTACCCAGCTAGGGTGATTGTTCCGTCTGCAACCACTCGAGCAAGTGTACCAGCTTCAGTGGACAGAAGCCCACCATTGTATGTCCCACGAGAAAGCGTGGATGACATCACTCTGGATAGGAGTGACAAATTGACCCCTGGAATGAAAAATGATTACTTCATGAAATCAAAACGACATACAGATCAGTGTCAATCACAATTTGTCATTTTTTCATACCAAATTCACGAATCAATTTGCATGTAAGATCATTTAACAACCATACTTTACTTGTGGGAGACGAGTGACAAACGAACCCCCAGAATGATAAGAATATCAGATTGTGAAATCAAAATTATTGACACACTATACAACCAATCCCACGGCCCAAATAAATGTATTTAGATAATTAATTTCAAGAATCGAACCTTGAATGAATACTACAACCTATGGTCAACTATTGTTCACGTGGAAAAATTTTGCTAATTTTTGTAAAGGGCCCTTTATAAGAAGTCAAAGTGAAATAGATTGCAAGCTTATACAAATGACATACTTTACCAGTTCAATCACTCAACAAGAAATAAAATAGTCACTAAATGAATCATTAAGGTCAAAGGTAGTACAATCAGGGCAACCTACAAACATGTGTCTTAATTATCCTACCAACCCCAGAAACTGCTAGCCACTCATAATGCAACAGATTATCATATTCTTCTTGCTCAATAATCAAAATAGTTGTTTGTTACATGAAGATTGAGAAACAGTACTCTATCGAAGGAAGTTGACCTACACTAAGATTGTGAACTAATGTTTGAGCCAAAAACTCATGAGCAATTCCAGAACCAAAAGAATCAATCCACATAGTTATCCATACGCACGAATATCTGTGTATTTCCATCAGAGACAACTCTTCAACACTAGCAGAGCTATTGCTTCCATCAATACTTCTATACAGTGTATAAACATGCAAGTCTCAGTTACAGAACATAGGAAGGTTACCTTCCAATACTTCAGCCGATACGAACATTATGAGCCCTGAGCAGACGTATTGTGGCACAGAGTATGGGATAAATATGTGAAAGCTGAGGAGTATCCCCAACAAGACCATAATTTCTGATGCCAGTAAAATCTGCCTGTAAAACAGATGAAATGATAAAATTGATCAGTATGTTGAGACAAAAGAGATTCCAGATGAAAGGAACTTGCTGGCAGTCCATAAGGTTAAGTTGCAATCTTGAGTATTTTATAGTTTTTTCCTCAAGCAAGAAGCGGGAAAGGATCAAATGGCATTATAACGTTATCAAATTTTAGCAGCGGACTTAAGCCATTCATTGGTCAAAGCAGAAAATAAGTATTTTGACAGTAAAGTCTAAGCAACTTTCTTAGTTACACGTAAGAAAAATACTAAACATGTTTGGGGATACTCATGGCACAAGAAAGCCAAGCTCTGATCAATTTTCTGTCTATAAATTAGATGTTTCTAAGCCTGGAAAAATCAAAAAGAAATTACCTGTCCTCAAACATATTGCTTATGTAGCTTCCAACAACAACATTTATTGGGAGAACCGTTAGGCCAAGGCATGCAAGAAAAATTGACACCCTACTTGTAGTCCAACCAAAATAGTACGTCGTGACAACACTTGATTCTGAAAGTAGAATCTCCATTGCATATTTAAGCATAAAGTATATCAACAATTGAACCTGAAAACACCGTAGAATGCTTCACAAGGTTAGGTGAATATAGCCTTGTAGAGCCTAATTTGGCAAATAGATAATATTATTGTATAGTAAGTAGAAATTTCTTGTCATTAACAAACTGGTACGACCTAATCAATGTGCACATACGACACTTATATTATACACTTATTAAAAACACAATCTCGTGAATATCAACTAAGAGGGGATAATTTAGCAGCAGCACAAGTGTATGTGGAAATCTTTCTCTATATTTATGGTGATTCAAGATAAATTAGATCATCCCCAGATTTTTACCCTCTTCCATCTCTAAAAGACAGCTTGGCCTATGAATCAAATAGTTCAAACTCCAAGCCATAGAAAGAAAACAGATATCTACAAACATAAATGCGAAGAATGGCCTTCGATCTATGAAGCACCGACTCCAACACGCAATTTTTCAAAAAACTACTAACACGAAACATCGTCGACACGTTAATTAAATTCTTTAAAATTCTTTATTTATAAAGTATAAATTTAGTTTTATTAATTTTCTTGTTGAAATCTTTTAAATATGAACCCTGAGGGGTTGCTTAATTGGTCAGACATTGGATTTGCTCTCCAATGGTAATCAGTTCGAGTCCCCTTAGGGCCACTGAGGTGAGTACACGGTCGTAAACTTCAGGGCCCCGTGGGATTAGTCGAGGTGCGCGCAAACTGGTCCGAACATCCACGGTTATCAATAAAAAAAATCTTTTAAATATGAGCACATATTTATTATTTAATAAAAATTTTAAGTTAGAAATATATAATATTTCTGATAAAAAAAAAAATGATCATGACAGAGCGTCCAAGGAGTGTCGGTATCCGACACGTGTCAAACACGGACACGTTATCCTAGTTGAAATGTCCATGTTGCGGGGACTTTGATTATGAAGTCACTATTTTTTTTTAAAACTTCCCACGACTGTTATTTCCAACTTCAAAAATGCAAGTAAATTTTGAAAAGGCATACCTTTATAGAAGGTGTAAGTAGCCGGTAGGCTGATGCTAGGGAGTTTGCTGGCCGACTAGATTCCTCTGAAGCCTCTTCACTCTCGTCGCATTCTCGATCATCTTCCTCATCTTGTTCATTCTTGGCAGGCGGTAAAAGCAATGGCTGCGCAAGACTTTTCTCAAGATTATCATTTCCTATGGTCATCCACAGATATGACATCAAATTCCAATCTGATTTGTGATATTGCAATATGTAGATTTAATATTGATAAATGAAGCCTGAATATTTCAAGACCTATGCACAAGTTATCTTGGTAAGATTAATGATGCTGGTGCATATCTACATCAAAAAACCAAGAGTGTCAATACATGCTAACTTTATGCATCTGCACATGGGGTATCAAAAGTCAAAACAAATGTCAAAATAGATATGAATGTTCGTCTCTAATTCACTTGATCATAGATCAACACAATGGTGACACCAGCACTATGATACTAGATTACGATTGTAATTTAGACCTTGTTTGGGTTCTATTAAAATCAATATTTTGGAAAAAAAAAATATTTTGGAATAGTGCTTTTTTGAAGAATGTGTGGTTAAAAAAAGGAAAAGTTTTGGATTTATGCGTAATATTATTTTATTGGAGAATGTAGGGTTGAAAAGAAGAGAGATAAAGATGCATTATAAAAAAATGGAGCCCAAACAGGGGCTTAGAAGCAAAAGTTTTGATAGGAACCTGAAGCTGCTGCTGACCTTGCTGATGTTGCCTGAGTTGCTGTTACTGATGTGGCTGCCTCCTGCAGGTAATCAGAGTCTGTAACATGGTGATTGAAGGAGTTAATGAATGAGTATTGGGCAATGTAATATAAGAGATGTAGTATGGATAGATAGAAGCAAATATCTGTAAGGCAAAGATCAATGGAAAACTGACTGATGTATTGATATTCAACAGCATGGAAATAACAAGTTTCAGGCTATTCGAGAGGCCTGATCTCTCCACTCTTTTCTAAACAATTCTCAGAATGAATTAACCCTCCCCCCTCCTCTCATATTTATTAACAAACTTCCTCACTCATATACAAATTCCCCATAGTACCCCTGCTAACTAATTGCTAACTAACTGAATAATAAGGGGTCTATCAAATTTCTATGTAACCAAATTGTACATTATATTGTATATCATTTATCAGTTAAATCACTCACTGAATACAAATATTATTTCATATCGTATATGAATGGGCTTATACTATTCATCCAATTATAATATAGTCTATCGTTTCCCTTAAATACAAATTTTATATTACATTATCTGTAACTGAATTTTCAATTACTTCTTTTTCTACATCTCCAGTTTCTCGGACACAATTCAACCACAAATAATATACCATCTATTATTCATATTTAAGAAAAAGTAAGCAAATGCAGCAGGATAAGGTAAAAATACCAGCATGAGCTTCCTCTGGAACGTTGATAACTACAGCCTCATGAGCAGGTTCTCTGAATGAGATCCACAACCATATTAAATAGAATAACCATGCCAAGGCCATTACCCAGCCTGGCAAAGTGTCTTGATTAAATGTGATATTGTAAATCCTGAACTTTGTCTGAAGTAGCCCAGCAAGTGCAGGACCACATGCCATTCCAAGAGCGCTAGCACTAACAAAACCAGCTGAAGCCTGCATGCGGATTTTAATTGGTACACAATCGCTAATATAACGCCTGTTAACTGCTCTGGCAGAACCAAAACTGCAAATGCATAAAAAGGGGAAACCCATACAGTCAGAGCATATCCAAGTGCAATCATATTTTCAAGACAAGGAACTGCTTCCAGCATGCCTGCGCATAGATGTGTGTGCATGTATGTCTAAGTAAACAGATAATGCATATAGAAACAATAATATAAAAGCTTCTTAATCAAAATTGAATATCTTCATCCTAACTCAGAATTTAATTTGACTCTATTTAACTGTAACAAATAAAGCTAAGCATGCCCCCTTTTAACTTGTAGTAGCTTGCATAGCTTGAAAACAGTATGATTGCATCAACTCAAATACTACATCTGCAAGTCAGTAATTATAAAAAGTACAAAAGAAATGGAGTTCTTTGGCATAGAATTCTGAAACCCTCCACCTCTATTATAATTTTGAGACCAAATCAAGTAATATGTTTTGCCATCACTTCGTGGAAAATAGTTAGGTACAATTCTACAAGGAAATTTGATTCTTTAAAACAATGGTTAATTATTTGAATAATCAAAACAAGCATTTCGTTCCTATGATTTCAATTATAAGAATGTCAACAAGTTGACAGCATAAATTAAATAGAATAAGTCATCTATAAAAAAACACATTAATTTATCCTCAACTAGATCTTTCTACAATAGCTTCAGAAGCACCAATATTTCTCAACAAGTCAAAGAGCAACAACAATATAAATGTTCGGAAATTTTCTGCTAAGTTTCATTATCAAGACATGGGAAAATTTCCCTTGCATGTCTGATCAGGCATGGAAATGCACTAATGCATACGCATAAAGGCAAGGTGGGAGATAGTTACCTACCCACATAACAGTCGACCAATCAAAAGAATTGCTAGTGAGTTGAGATCATATGCCAATGCATACACGACATTTCCCACGAAAAGAACTATACTGCTAAATACCAGAGGTCTGAAGTATGACTTGTTGGACCAAGCACTGAAATATAGAGAAGAAAATATCTGTGCTACAGCCATCACCCCAATCACAATACCACAAACTGTTGCAGCTGCCCCAAGGCTCATAGAATAGTCATCCGCAGTCGGAACAATAATATATGTATTGACCATATATAGAAATGTGCTTGCCAAGTTCAAAAGAAGTGACACAAAATGATAACTATGATCATCGATGTGTTCCTCAGCAGTAGTAGGCAACTCTTCTTGCATTGTAAATGCATGTTGTCCCAAAAAGTGAAGGAAGTTTGTTGAATGGGTTAGTCTGTCGACGGCTGATTTTATTGAGTCAACAACAGGATCCTGCAGGCCAAGTCAAAAATAATAAGCATAGAGTACTTTCAAGTAATTTGAATTTATCTAAAGAAAACTGAAAGCCAAAAAAAAAAAATTGCTTGAAAGACGTATAAAGATTGAGATAAGCTAATTAAACTATTATAAGAGAAAAATACCTGTAGGGGAAGAGCGGGATGGTCATAAATTGATAAGTAGCTTCCATGTCGGTCCTGGAGGTCTGCAAGATTGCGAGATATTGCTCCAACAACAGCTCCTAATCCCTGCAAGCACCAGTCTTGTCAGCTCTTATCTTTTCCACTTTTCCTATTAGTTGGTATTCTAATTGATTGATCAATGATGGTGAGATAAAAGTGGTATCATAATAAAGACAAGAAACGGAAGGGGAATCTGTCCCCATTTTAGCATATTACCACGTGTTTGAATACTTGCTGAAGCTGAGAATAAGGATGATTAGCACGAGTTTTGACATAGTAATCAGTGAATCTGTATCCAAACCGCTTATCAAACTTCTTAAGGATCTTTCTCAGACCAATGGCATTCATTTCAACGAAATGGAGAAGCTTTAAAAGATCAAGTCCAACTGCTCTATAAGCTTCTCGAAGCTCGGATATTTTTGATATGTCGGGATGTTCCTGAAGAAAGCCTTGCTGTTCATTAAGCTGGGCAATCCTTCCCGCAAGTAGTCCTTGTTGTTCCAAGATAAAAAGAACTATTTTTTCAATCTGCAATAGTAATAAAGAAACTTATTTTTGGGTTTGAAGATTATAAATCCATGATTTTTTTGACTTTTTGTACATCTTTAACATACCTGATTATCTAGCATTCGTGAGAAATCCTTGAGAACTTGTTGCTGATCTAGTGCTCCAGCTTCAATTTGATTAGCATACCGCTTCACTTTTTTCTTCATTAACTTGTAGTTGATGTAGTATCTAAAAGTACAAAAATGTAGGAGGAGAATGTGTGCATGAGTAATGAGATCATGAACATTCGAATATAGTGTGATTGGATATAACTTCTCTTGTGTTTCTATACTTGCTAGGTAAATATATTTAAACTTCATTCCTTACTCATAAAATCACCTTTCTACTTGCACTCGGGCAAACATATACAGCAGTAACACACACTGTCCTAACTTAAAAGAGATTTCTACTCTCTCCCAACTAAAAAACATGTCAATCTATTATTTTATTTGACCATTTTGTAGTTATCAACTGAGAAACTTCAACTCTAACGAATCCTAACTTGTTCAGGTGCGGAATATGTTGCCAAGAGAGAAAAATAAAACACTATAAAATTGAACAGGAAACAAGTATATTATGCATACTCTTTCCATTCTTGAATTTGTATTTCCTTCAACTTTTTCCCAAAAGCTACCATCTTAATCTGCAGTACAGAAACAAAATCAGAATAGATAAGATGAGACAATGCAAGCTTAGAAGATACATAAAAATCCAAATGGATGATTCATTCTACAACTTGTGAAAATTAATATATGCACTGAATCACATTATTTGAGTGCTAGGTACTCAGAGAAAGAACTAATTAATTTTGATTGATATATGTGCCAGCGATTTTACTGAATAAAGATCCCTCTCTGAATTTATTATATTCAAATGGGAAAATGAAGATGTGTTTTTGAAGTACGACAAGCCTTCCTCGGATTTTCACTTGTATGAATTCTCTTCATATGCCCATTATGCACCGCCACAACCAATTGTTATCCAAAATTAAAAGAAGTCAAAAGATTTTTGTTAGAAAAAAAATAAATAAAACTTTCCTGTATCCAAAAAATTAGGTAACATATATAGATTATATGCACATTGAAGTGGTCATGGACATAGAATCTAGTAACGGCCATTTAAGCACTTTTGTCAGAATTTTGCTCAATTTATCCAAAAGTAAATTAATTTGCTAGGTTCCTTGTTCAAGACAAACATCTACTCATACTAAGCAACTGCCAAGTCAAAACATCAATAAATCACTATCAAAAGATTTGTTCCTCGTGATTTTAGAAATAAAATTAGAAATCCAAAAACTCTTTTAAATCAATTGTTTAAATATTTCACTACTTTTACATTTTTGATGAAAGTCCAACTGAAGTACTTGTCATGATAGTGAAAACACCAATTCCATATGACAAGGAGCATGTTTGGAAGTTACTGTTGAGTAGTTTTTCATCCCCGAACATGTTCAGACAGAGTGAAAACACCAATTCTACACTACAATGAGTATGTTTGGAATTTACTTTTAAGTAACTTTTGTCCCCAATAAAAGAAGTTACTTTTTTGAAAGTTAATTTGAAAGTTAATTCCAATAAAACTAAGTTATTTACTACCAACTTTCACCAATTCAAAGAATTATCAAGTTTAAAACTTACTTATCTACTTATAGGTAAGCTTTTCAAGCATAGTCAAGCATGCTCAAAATTAGTTTTCCAACAAATATCAGTCAGAACACAGCTGGAAATTTTCAACTAAAATTGAACATACTGATTCACACTAAAACTAAAGCCCAATTAAAATTACTAAAATTATACGCTCGCATATATACACATATAAATGCAATCACACTCAAGCGCATATATACATTCTGATACACGATTATATAAACATGCATATACAAAAAGCGTGCTGCACCCGTACGTTATTAAAAGAAAAGCTTTACCCAAAAATTTGAGGCCTGTGGAAACACTAAGGCTAGCTACTGGATGAGCATCGACTCTACAAAACAGCTAAAAATAGCAAAAAAAATTTCAAACAAACAAAAAATTCTGAATCCTAAAATCAAGAATTTCCGACCCAAATTTTTTTCGTAAATGATGAATTAATCACTGTAATTCCATTGGCGGTGCCTTGTATATATATATGTGCGTGTGTACGTAATGGCAGCGGGAAGAAGATGGGAATATAAAGAAGTGGTTCGCGAATAGCCTGTACGCGGCGGCGGGTTCGAGGGCGGGCGTAGGAGGAGTTCTTTCGAGTATTGTACGATAATCATCAATGATTTTCGGGATTTGCAAAATCTAGTGCATGTTCACTTTTATGTAAAGTTGTTTTCAGATAAATAACTTAAAGATGTGTGGTTTAAAATAATCAAGTTGAAATATTAAGAGTATGTTTGGTAGAAATTAAAATTGAAAAATTAGTTATTATTTTTTACTTTTATTAAATGAGTGGTATCCAATAACGGCTATATTTTCAATTTTAATTGGATTAAAATTGGTACCAAGAGGGTGTTTGGTAGAGATTAAAATTGAAAAACTAGCCGTTATGGTTGACTTTTATTGGACGGGTGGAACCCAATAACGGTCATATTTTCAATTTTAATTGAATTTTAAGTCGTACCAAACATGCTTCAAATAAGCTCAGTGTTTATAACTTATAAGTCGTGGATGGTAAAAAATGTGATGTCACGACTCACTCGTCAATTTACAGCTAAACTCACATTTGATACAGATTCTTTAAAACTTATTTTTTCTTCGAACGCAATTTCATCCATAAATTATCACCATAGAATAATTTTATATGTGAACCCATAATTTTTCTCTACCTTCTAAAACACGTTCTTTAAAAAAAAAAAATTTATTTTTTCGCAAAATTTATTCTTAAAAAATTTACATCAACCCTATATATGTATGTGATAAGATTTAGGTAAATGGTGGTGAGATTGCCAAATCTGCGCGTTATTGTCACATGCATAACTGTCCAAAATATCAATAATATTTTAACCTCAAAATATATAAAGAAAACAAATTGATTTCGGACAAAATGATTATTCAATTTAGTAGTAACGTCACGAGGACACAACTTTTGGCACATTGGGATTTTTTTATTTTATTTTTTTAACAAAAACATTTGGATCTTGGTATTATTTTTATTTTGTTCATAGATCAATCACATTTGGATCTTAGTTCATGTTTGGCTAAACTTAAATTTCACTTACAAGTAAATGCTTAAATTTTGGAAAATAAATCAATTCTAATTTTCTAGTAATTAAATTGAAATAAATAAGTTTCTTATTTTAAAAAAGCAAGTCATACGAATAGAATAACTGAAAATATAATATTTTGTCCTTTTGAGTTAGTTCTATTATTTGACTCTCAGATGGAAATAAATTAACCAAAATATATGTTGGATGATAAAGCTTGTTTGGCATATATTATTGTCAAACAAACTTTTTAGAAACAATTAAAAAAAATTAACTTTTTAAATAAGTATTGTATAATTTACCATACCAAACAAACCACTAGCGCGAAAAACATTTGGAAAACATGGAAACGAGAATAACTTGGCAGCCAAATTGGGGAAGATAAAAAATTTGAAACTTATAAAAGGCTCTCTTCTTAACTACTGAATGAGAGAGCCTACTCGGATACTTCAATCAATTAGCCTCCTTACACTTCGGAAAAACACGAGAATTTTCACGAATTAAAATTCCTAATTCGCGAAATGGGTATCGAACGTACACTTCATCATACTCAGGCACTAGGGGCGTATTCCTGTATGATAGCTGCCAATTTATTCCGATCATCCTCAGTCTTAGTTCTCATCAAGAAGGTCCGTGCAACAACTTTGTTATCGTTATCACCATCACTCTGTAAAATCCAAGTAAACTCATCCCTCAGAAAGAAAACGTAAGTAGATCAAAAATGCTATAGAAAAAGTTGCTAACAGAAATGCCACAAAATCTTTCCCTATGGCCAGTCTGGCAAAGCTTTAAGCTTCCATTCGGCAAATTTGAAAATGGTTTATAAATAATAACAGTAGTGAATCTCTTGAAATATGTTGATAATAATAAATACTAGTTATGAATGTATGGTTGAAATTAATATTTGACTTTAAATAAACTCAAAAACCAATTTATAAATTGTATCCAATCCAAGAATGCTGCTAAAATAAGAAGAGGGCTTGTTTTGCATGGCTTTTGAAAAGCGTTAAGCTGTTTTCGAAACTAAAAAACTACTTTTAAATGTTTAAATAATTTTCTGATAGTGGTTTGTCTTGTTAGAAGAGCTTTTAGAAGAAGTTGATCCAATGTGACATCCTCAAGAAGTTCTTCTATAAAAAACACAAGGAGAAGCTCTGGGCCCTAAATAAGGGCTTGTTTGAGTCCCAATTTTTTTTTTAAAAAAAATGCTTTTTGAATAGTGTATTGATGGGAAACATGATAAAAAAAATATATGGAAAATTAATTTATTGAAGAATGTATGGTTGAAATGAGATCAAAATATAGTTACAAAAATGAGACTCAAACAAGGGCTAAGTTACAAAATAAAATTAATTTTAAATTGGACAAAGTTTGAAAGAAGTGACGGCAAGGTCATAATTACTTTAAAAATAACGAAGTTTTTTTTTAGAAGAATGTAAGAAAAAAGTAAATTGTCCAAACTTGTTAAAAAGATTTAAAATATAAAAGTTGCTTGAAAATAACTTCTACTTCATTTTAAGCTTAACCAAACATATCCTTTGCTCTAGAGATAAGCAGAAGTGCTTCATTTATTCAAAGAAATAAAAGAAGCATAAACAAAACAGAGAGAGAATGTATACCGTATGAAATATTGCAACAACTGCATTCTTTTGCATGTTCGTCTTTATGCCTGGATATATCAATGCATTGAGCAACACTTTTCCGACCTGCAACAAGTGAACGACACAAAAACTTATTAAAATGAAACCAAGAGTTGCCATTACTTTTTTCCTTAACATGCATAAAATGTACAAGAAAATCCCAAAAAATCTGTTTTAAGCTGAAATTTTATTTCCACTGGGTAAGATCCAATTAATCTGCTCTCTATCACAAAGATACAAGACCCGATAACCGAAGAATAAAGCAACACACATTCCGTAACATATAATGAGAGCAAAAGTCAAGTGTGGGAACTGAATGTATCATCAAGAGACCTACATCATTTCGTATAACGATGGTTGGTTTAGATTCTCTAGTCCCCTTGCTCACGCCTTCCTTACATTTGATACAAAGTTGACCTGTGCCTTTGTCTTTCCAAGTGTCTTTGTCCGCTGGATCACTGGACTGGACACGTGGAAAAAGTAAGTATAAGATTAATGCACTAAAATGCATAAACACAATGAAACACGTTGAGCGTCTAAAGACATTAATTACACAATACAACTTCAACAACCAATCACCATGAATTTGAAATATCAAATGCACTATGTTATACCTAAAATATCTATTCCTATAGATTGGAACTTAGGATATGTGGAGCCTAATTATACTGCAAACTTGTCCTTTGACAACTGTTCAACCTTTGAGGTACTACCTAACCCACCCCCCGGTGTGAGGGTTTGACACCGAGAGCCCACAAAGCAAAATTTTCACATGTATTAGGTTGCCCTAATATTTAGTCCTACATAAAAGGGTATCAGGCAAGCCTCTTTTCGTGGTAGAGAGAAATAGAGAGGTGTGTTACTAATTGCTCTCGGTAGTACAAATTAATTGTTTAATCCGTAACATATAATGAATCAAAGCCTTGAACAATGCACATAAAACTAGTTCAGTAAAATCAGATCTTGATATTGCTAGCAAATAGCAATCATGAACGTAAAGGTTAAAGAGCTTTTTGTTTGCTCAGCCATTGATAGTGCACAATTTCATTTGTCAGTATTGATGAGCGTCGAGATGTGATTGGATATGTCCATGCCTAAGCATGCATGAGTTCAAGTAGAATGTATACACAAAAACAAGCAGATCTAAAGAGCGTTCATGCATTTCATATTACTACTCAGGTCCAAAGCTCTCCCACCAATAGCATGTGGAATCAGAATGAAAGCATGTAAAAGTTGCTAATAAGATAAAGAGTAAGGACTGTGAGGTAAGTATTGCTTCTTCAAATGAAAGTCTAGTAAAATTGAATGTGGGCAACACAATTTACATCGATTTATCAGTTCTAATTGATATCTAATGATGGCATCTGCTCACTATTTTGTCAGATTGATAATTACCTTCACGTAAAGTTTGCATTTAACCTCGTGTACTACATTAATTCCCTTTTCTTCGCTCTTTTTCACAGAAGGGCTGCTGGGTTGCTCAGCGTCATCTTCTATGTAGCAAGAAATTAATAAGAACACAAAAGCACAAAGCTCATATTAAAAGAAGTCTGAATTGCAAAAATCACTTATATTATTTTATATATAAAAAGCTTAATAATTTGCACATTAAAACAATAATTGCAATTTTTGACTGAGAAACGAGAAATAGGCATTGATCACAGAAAACATTTATTGGAAATGTTCTGATCCTAAATCAGTGCAAGTTTCAAATGTTCTGCAGATAAGGTCTTCTTACTGAAACAGTTGAAAACATCCAAGATGACTCTTGTTACATGATAAGATTGACCAAAAATATATATAAATAGCATCTTCATTTTCTTCAAGTCTAAAATTGTTAACTAGTATGTGAAATTATCAATTTTGCATGGTACAGAAGGAATGCATTAATAGATTACAGCATGATACGCTTCATAAAAATCATATTTTCCACCAATTGAAGAACATATATGAGGCAATTTTACTCGTAACAGAGAACTTTGTCGTTTGACATGATAAGGTCATAAAATGATAAATGTTCTGGGTTCTACTAACTTTAGCCACCATCTTCAGAAGTCCTTTGGAAAAACAATTGTTAAGGAAAACTGTGCTACGAGTTATAAGACATGTAAAGAAATGGTATAGATTAATCGTCACAAAATAAAACCCTCCTGAATGATTCAATTGATTTATAGCCCACAAGGCAGCAAGCATTTTCCTATAAGTGAAGTTCATGACACCATAATAAGGAAGGTTTATCTCAGATGGGGGAGATTCAGGCTGTCGAATTAGGTTCTCAGTAATGCTAACTCTGTACAGATTTTTTGGGTATTAATTTCCATTAGATGGTTTACAGTAAATATCAAATCTGTATCTATGCCTACAAATCACAATGATTCACTGAGATAAAAATTTCAAGACTATATAGCATAACGAATTGTTCTTGAATGATAGTTAATTTTCACTATCATTTTAATAAAGAACTTTCTGTCTCTTACCAGCATCTCCATCATTTGAAGTGTCATGGCTTGGGAGAACTGAATTTTGATTTTCAGGAACTGAAACTTGGCTTCCTGGACAAATAAGGATTTCAAAAGCAGAAATTATCAATATGAACAATTCTTTCATTTACTATTCAATAACCAATTAAGCAGTAGTTACGAACTTACAAGGACCAAATGAATAATGCACTCACTGTAAACTATAATTTCATTTAACAAACTAATATGGGCAAAAGTAATAAAAATAAAATTGCAGCAAAGACAAAGCAATAAAAATTCAAGTAATGTATTATCAATAAGCTTATCAAATTTGAACAGCTACAGAGTTCCATATCCATATTCATAGTTATATTGACAATACGGTACCACTTATGGTAGAATGTGTATATATATATATATATATATATATATATATATATATATATACATACATACATACATGAATTATCTGAATAATATCTGCCTTCTAAATCACTTATCACAACCAAGGTATTAGAAGTTGTAACAATTAAATTTCTTAAAATATTTATCCAGAATAGTACCTCCAAAAGTGAAAGGCTTGTTATTGCTAAAGAGCAGTCCTGAGCTCCACGAAGTTCCAAAGTTTGATGTTGTGGCAGCGGGAGGAAACACAGGTTTGTCCGGTAATAATTTATTATTGTTTTCCTTACTTTCAATTTCAAAACCAGGTTTCTTTTGAGCATCATTAGATCCCAACTCAGATAAACTCTCTCCTTTTCCAGCATTTGCTCTCAGCCAGTTGACTACGTCACTAAATTTTTCCTGCAATCAAAGAAAAAATTGATAAATTCTTTCCAGCAGTATATTGAAAGAAGAGGCAATTTTATATCCAAAGTTTCTTCGTACAGAATGCAATTTCTCTTCTGATCAAGTAGAAATACGAAATTTAACAGAAAGTTGAATCGTTTCATAGTCTAAAAAGAACTTCTGCAAGCGAACAGGATCTGTTCTAATTCACAAGTGACAGTTCCATGAAATAAAAGCCATACAGTTCATTGTATATAGGGGATGGCCATGAACATTCTAGACAAAAAGATTTGGAGGCCAAAGGAGATTAGTTATCTTATTTCATGGAGTTTCATATCTTGTTTGTAATTCGAGTCTATTAAGATAACATAAAGGTGTTCGCGTATTAAACGTAAGGAGAAAACAATGCCTGATTTCAAATTATTTGCATGTGGATTGATTCAAAAGGTTATTCACTAGGAATAAAACTGGATGAAGATGGTTTGTGGTGGATGAGTGTGCTTGGATACCAAAAGATTCTAACAATCAAACCGCAAATTAGGCTAATCAGGATTTCTCAGATTGTATTCATTAATATTTGTAAGTTGCACGAATATGCCAGCTTGATTGTATTTATACTTTTGGCATGTAATGACAGGTGTAGCATGAACAGGAGTTAAAGCTTGTAGAAGGATCACGTCTCCGATTTTATGTGCCTTCATTCAATGTTACACCCAAAATTAAAGGCTGGGAATTACCGCATGCAATTAATCACTACCTGGACATACTTGAAGCATTTAAACATATAAATTCTAATAATAAGAATGGCACCCAAAAAAGATGATGTCAGAAAATTAATGGTGCATATATTACAATTCAAGTCTCCAAGAGTTTCAAAGGACCCCATAATCCATTTAAAGAAACTGAAAATTTACCATGATGTTTTTAGCATGATTTAGGTAGTCCTGCACACCATCATCCCACAGCTCATCCGGATGGTCTTGTAACTGAGATTGTACCCAGCTGCTCAAAATTAAAACAATCTCTAAGGAATGTGCATTATAAAGCATTCAAAAAATAGTAAATTTAAGGACATCCAAAATTTCACAGCAACTAAAACGCAAACATGCGGTCATGATACACAAAATTTTAGAGCTAGCTACATGAACCAAGGAAAAATTATTAGATATCACAGAGTAGTTTATCCTGCTGTTGAAACGAAACAAAAACGTATAAATAAATAGAACTTGTATTTACTACTCTGTGCCTGAACACTAAACTGATCAAAGTTACATAATCATCAATATTAACAGAGTAGTAATGCAGCCAATGCGCCACACATCGAGGCAAGATACAACCCAACCCAACCCAAAACACAACTTTCACTTCTTGTTGGGAAAGCTTGAATCTTCAATTTCCTTTATGATGCATTAAAGTTCACGAAGTACGAACCTTAATACAAGGCTTTCTCCTTCAAAGTTCAAAGTAATGTTCTAAGGTTAAAGAAAAATGTAAAGCTACTTTCAGTTACCCATTTGCCTCCAAACATATTTAGATAACCTACTTCTAACTACAAAAAGATACTTTTGTTGAAGTAAAGTAACTCAGTTATCCGAACTCTCATTATAAATAAAAATAAAATCTAGAACTTACATTTTTACTTATAAGTAAACCTTCTAAGGGTAACCAAACATGCTTACCTTTTTCAAGCATTATTAGCAATTATTAAGTAAAGAAAACTATCGACGAAGCACAAAAGATGCTCGAGAAAAATAAAAGGAAAAAAAAAATGGACCTTGCAAACTGGGTGTTAAGAGCTCTCACATGCTGTCTTGATGATTCAGCCCTCTGCATATCCAATGGTAGCCGCTGCTTCTGCTGAATTGACTGTTCTGATCTCTGCGCATCAAAAGGTGACCCCATTATTACTCTCTTGCTCTGCATCTGCACAATACCAAAATCTCAACACAAACTAAAGAAGAAACAGTTCAATATCAACAACAATTAAAATCCATTAAATACATGTACCAGTACACAGAATCACACAAACACTTACAATAGAGTCGTTGGAATTGAAGATAGGAGTTGAATCAGAAGAAGCAAAACGTTTCGTTCCTCTCATTATCACTTATATATGATTTTTTCAAATTTTTTTGCTTATTTATTTGCAGAAAGAGATTGAAATTTCCTGGTTTTTAATTTGAAAAATTAGGGTTTTTGGACGAGGAGAGATAGAAGAGAACAGGGGAGAATGTTTCTACTTTTTATTTTTTATTTCTATTTGGAAATTCGCGTGTAACTATTGGTGTATTTTATATTAGTACATAGCCGTTAGATCAGGTGAGGTTATGAAGATTTGATTTCAAACCGTCGGATATGTGTAGCAATTGTCACATGGGCCACGTGCTAGATGGGCGCTGCAAAGGTTCTGGGTCCAGTGTTGGGCTTATAAATGAGCCTCCATCTTTGAAACATACAGTTCACTTTATTTTATGTGGAAATTACTCGCATCCCTAGTTTTAAATTATATAATTCAAAATTCAGATTTAAAAGTTTTCTTTTCAAAAATCAGATATAAATCAAATTTTAAATATTAATAATATTATTATAAAAATTAAATTATGCTACATATTCAACCTACTATTTTCTACCCTACTTTCTCTCTCTATACATATCTAGCTCCTGTTTGGTACACATTAAAATTTTTATTATCATTCTTCTACTCATTTTTAACTACACATTCTTCAATAAAATAATATTTTTCATCACATCAATAATTTTTCTTCTTTTTCAACCACACATTCTTCATCAANAGACGGTCATACTCTTGCAAGTTTTAGCCTATGTTTGGTACACATTAAAATTTATATTCTTATTCTTCTACTCATTTTCAACCACACATTTTTCAATAAAATAATATTTTTCATCACATCAATAATTTTTCTTCTTTTTCAACCACACATTCTTCATCAATCTACTATTCCATAATACATTCTTCCAAAATAATGTGGCTCTCTCTCTCTCTACTAGCCATTGAGTACAAAGAGATTTCTCTCTCTTCCTAGCCTCTCTCTTTGTCTTCCCGCCCGGATCTTTGCAAAGAGGCGTCTGCGGTGCTAGTAGTTGCGGCGTTGTGCGCAACGTTGTGAGTTATGCCATTCGCAGCCCTATCGAATGGCAGTGGCGAGACTGCTGCGAACGCGTAGAAGTGTTGTCCGAAGGTGCACCCGCCACCGTAGCAAAAAAATATGAGGATGGGTTTTGGGAATTTTGGTCGCCGACAGGAGAAAATTTTGGGGAGGGAGTTTGGGGTATTTTAGGGATTTTGTTCTCCTCCGATTTGATTTGCTTAGCCAGAGCCGCTGTGTAGAGGCATCTTCTTTGCTGAAATGGATAAATTTGGTGGTGGTTGTGGTGTTGTGGTTGTGGTTGTGTTGGTAATTGTGTTGTGTTGTGTTGAGTTGGTGGTGGTTTTGGGGTTATTTTGTTTTTGTTTCTATTTCAGATTGTGATATGGGGGTGGCGGCAACGAGGTGGTGGTGTTGTGATGGTGAGATGGTGATGGTGATTGCTATGGTTGTGGATAGGATGTGGCGGTGGCTGTAATAATTTTGAATTTGATTATTTAGTAGTGTTTGGATGATGGTGGCGGTGATGTTGGCGGTTTGGTGTGGTGGTGCAGTGGTTGTGGGTGGGTGGTGGTGGAGGTGGCAACGGGACGATGTTTGGCTGCAGATGGTTTTACTGTCGAGATGTGGTTGTGGTGGTGACGATGTTAGCTACGGATAGTTTTACGGTCGGGATGTGACGATGATGGTCCACCGGTGGTGGTTTTGACGATGCGATGGGTGGCAGTGGTAAGGTGGCGATGGTTGTGGTGGTCACAAATGATTTGATTATTTGTGATCAACAAGTTGATTAATGTGTGATCAATAAATAATATGTGACTAATGAAATAGATATCTTGTGACCAATAAAAAACATGTGACCTAAAAATTTGTTAATTTGTGACAAATAATTTGATATTATGTGATCGAAAATTAATTTGTGATTAATTAATTAGATATTTAGTGATTATAAAATAAATTGTGACTTGTAAAATTTGTGGTTTGTGACCAATGAATAATATGTGATTTATTATGACTTTAATATTTGTGATCGATAAATTGATATTGTGACCAATAAATAATATGTGATCTAAAAAATTGAATTGTGACTTTAACATTTGGGATTTGTGATTTGTGATCGATGATTGATATTGTGACCAATAAATAATATGTGATCTAAAAAATTGAATTGTGACTTCAACATTTGTGATTTGTGATCGATGAACAAATTGTGACTTATAAAATTTCTGAATTGTGATTGTAAGATAATTTATGAGCTATAAAATTTTTGATTTGTGGCCGTAAAATAATTTGTGACGTTTCAATTTTTTATTTGTGATCGATGAACAAATTGTGGCCTATAAATTTTTTGAATTGAATTTGTGACATGTAAATTTGTGATTTATGACCAATTATATAGGATTTGTGATCAAATTATATGGAATTGTGACATTAATATATTTAATTAATAAAATATATGTTTATTTAATTAATTTATAAATAAAATTTAAAAGAATTTGAAATTTGAAATTTTAAACATTATCTCTTAAATTTGAAATGGGTGAAACTTAACCTCTTAGTTATGAAATTTTCCCTTATTTTATTTCAAAGTACTATCAATATTAACATTCTTCAAAGCAACCATGCTACATTGTCATAAAATCTTATCATTTTGATTGACATAATGCTTTCTTGCCAGATGAATTTACCACCTTGGATGACATATGCATTGGTGACAGTGAATGAATGATGGAAGAATTATTTGTTTTTTTTAAACTGAAAAATGATAGATTATCATGTGTCATTATGTCAATCAAGACCGTAAGATTTTTTGAAAATGTAGTAGAATTTCCAAAAACCTCCCTAAAATCACTTCAAAATTACCAATAAATCAAATAAAATCCATCCAACACCTTTATTGAACCCTAATTCGTGAAAAAGTTCTATCAAATTTCTCCATTATTGAAGAAATGGACACACCTTGTTGTTTTACATGACGGAGAGCAATATGTAAATATCTAATACGGAATTTTATTTTTCATTTTTTAATATTTGTTGGGAAATATGTATAATTGGTATTAGACCGCCTTATAAACCCAGTCTTAGTAAAAGATTGTGATTTATTCAATTTTAGTTGATTGTTTTTGAATGATAAATATCATTTCATTGAAAATTTGTTTGAATTATAAATTTATTCTTAGTAAAAATTTGTGATTATTTATTCAATTTTAGTTGATTGTGTATGAATAAAAAAAATCATTTCATTGAAAATATGTTTGTTGAAATGGACAAGTATTATTTTTATTTCAGCCAATTAAAATTGATTTGAAAGATGGAAATATTTTTGTGCCAAAAAAAAAAGAAAAAAGAAAAAAAGGGAAAATCGGTCCGACCACGGGTTAGTTCTGGCCGCGGCCCGATTTGGGTCGGTTTCAAAAAAATAGGTCATAACCGACCATTTCAAGCCGGGTCGGATTTGATCCAAAACCGAACCGGCTCGACCCCGTTGCTCAGTCCTAATTTGACGTATTAATTCATAACAAGTTCGATGTTAACCTTTAAAAATGAATAAATTAGTGTCTAACATTTTATTAACTACAGCATGACCTCTAATGATATGAATCCTCCAAATCTTTTTAAATTTATCATGTGATCCCATGGAATATTTTCACTTGGAGATTTGTTCAAGTTAAGATGCAAAACTTAGGGTATGTTTTGGAGAGATTTTTAAAAGTATATTTTTACATAACTAGTGGATGCACGTGCGTTGCACGTGTCGTGAGTGATGCAGTGTAAGTAATAATGTTAGCATTTGGTTATGTGGTATTTCAATGAACAATGAAACCTATTTGAAAGAAGGATGATTACATTGGAATATATGAAATGTGTCTACGGGTACTTACATTGGTGGTGATAGTAATATGAAGCAAAAACAAGAGATCTTACATGACATAATTAGATACATGGGTATTAACATGTTAATATGTACAATGAACAAAATCTAGTATGGCAAATAGAGCTACTGGGTGTCAGTTGGTGGACTCTGGCTATAAGCATGCAAAAGAGTTTCAAAATACATATTTTCAACTTGTGAACTACTACTCCTGCTTTCGTTTTTTGTCTGCATGTTTGTCAGCTTCCTATGTAAATGGTGTCTGGATTGTTGAGCTGCTTGTTGGTGTAGTGTTTGCATTTTTAACAATAAATAACATTTGTCAACGGGGCAAAAAATCAAGAGGGGCCAAACATTTACATTGAAGAACTCGCTGGAAAACTTAGTAGATCTCCAGTATTTCAATGATGCTAAATCATAAGCTCTAGCAGCATTTTCTTCCTTGTCATATCCTCCTACATGATTTCACTTCATTCTCCTACAAAAATCTTAATGGTTAAAAATATGCATGTATATGAAACATGAAACCCAGTGGGATGATGTATGTAGATGCATTTTTAGATAAACCGAGACCTAGATTTTGACCCAAAACTGAAGCCGAGACATAGATTATAGATAGCACAATATGTAAATAAATCAAGAATATGAGACTGGCTTAATTTTTTTATTGGCCTCAAACAAAGATATCACTTAAGTTGAGATATTAAGTACAAACACAGAATAATGATTTTTCAAGTTTTTGAAGAAATGAAACAATACTTACAGAAAAAGGGGAGCAATAATTCCGTCGTAGGCAACTAAATGTACTGTGTTACGAAGTTTGTGGCCCGAGAGACGAACAAAAGACCTAGGAAGCAATTATACAAGAAGAACATTATTTGTACATTTTTAGATTTTCTACTTTAGATACGGACAAAACAATATTAAAAAAATATCAGTTAACTAATCATGTAAAACTCACAAACTCACCAAATGAATGTTGTGGCCTAATGAAGGTATGATAACTTTAAATAAACAGTGTGGCAAAGCAGGTCTGCTCGACATGATAATTTGACTACAGGAACAACAAATAAAACGAAAATATAAAATCTTTAGTAACAAACAGAATTAAATTCACATCCAGACAAAGTACTTTCTGAAAATGTGAGAGTACATCTTAAAGCAAGACAGTCCGAAGGAATAAATATATAGCTCAAATGTTACATCGTAGCTCGTATGATCGCAGGTCAAATAAATAGCTCAAATGTTACATCCTAGCTCTCATGATCGCAGAATTTTCCGGATAGGCTACATTTTAGAAAGAACAAAACTTACAGCTCAAACATTTTCTTGGACAGCTTTTAAGACAAAATGTATTATTTTATTATTTAATCCATCACGATGAATATATGAAGGAAAAAAAAACTTATATCCATATACAAAATAGCTCATAGGACAGGTAACTAAATCACAAATATGAGTAGAAAAAAAATAATAAAAGCAATCAAAATATGAACTCAACCACTACATTCACAATAAGGTAGCAAAGTAATGGAAAAAGCTCAAAGAAAGATTCGTTGTAGTCATCTAATATGAAGATCAAACTCAGAGGAACAAAAAGGAAGTCTAGATTAGGCTTGTCATCAAAATAACAAACTGTAGGTAGTTAGAATTCGATTTTGCAAGAGAAGAGAAAAAAATTTGGTGATAAACTCATGCTTAACAAGAAAACCATATTCAATGGCCATTTAAAAAGGAAATTAAAAGCACATACACAACATCGTAACAGTCCCTAAAGCATAATTGTACGTATTTTGGGGTCGAAAATTGCAGGCTAAAAAAGGAACTTCATATTGAAAACGACATTTGAAGAAATTGGAAAATAAATACACAACGACCTAACGATCCCTTAAACATCGCTACACGTATTTTGTGGCTGGCTCCTTCAAAGATAAGAACAAGGAAAAAAAAAAAGGGCTTCAACTTCTTCATAGCAATGACCACAATCCAGATCCAGCTTTTGCAGCAGTAAGAGTGTTCTCGTCAATCCGTTCTCGTCAATCCACCCTTTGAAAACATAACCAAATCCTCCTTTCCCAAGAAGAATATTAGGTCGAAAATTTTTGGTCGTATTCTTTAACTCGTCAAATGAGAAGGGCTTAACATTAGGGAATGAGAGAATTTCAGCTTCAGGTCTTTGAGTAGGTAGTTAGTGAACACTGCTTTTGCTACTGTGAGAGGGAACGGTTATGCTGGACGGAGCTAATGAACTTCTAGGAAATTTTGAAGCTTCTGAAATTGGAAATCAAATCATGACAAAATGTGGGTTTGAAATTTTTTATTAGTAACGATTATTGTTGTAATTTTTATTGTTTCACTCAAACTAAAAACAAGAAATAATCAACTAAAATAATTAGCCTTCAATTTCACAATAAAAAAATGCATAGTAAGATGATTGTGAAGAAATTCTCGAGCTGAATAATATCAGAAACCCAAATAATCAAGATATGGAAAAGAAGAAGAATTAAGGGGAGTTTTAAACCAAATATACAGAACACAAAAGAGGAACAAAAATTTATGATTTTTACATCCGAAATTTGTGCTAAGAATTAAGAATCAGGCACTGCCGAAATTTCCTTTGCAATAATTTTATGTTTTGGGGGCAAAGTTCAAACCCTCAATGAATTTAAGCCAATCAAATTCAATCTTTACAAGAAATAGACTTTTAAGAATTATAATCGATTGAATTAAACTCACAATCTTTAACTCGAAATAAAAACGCCAAGGAGATGAAAATACCAGATGGGTTGAGAATGGCATCAATTCTTGCAGAGGAATCGACGCAATTATCTATGATGTGGTGCTCTAACAGAGCTAAGAAAAACTCCTGAAATGAAGCCGTTGAAGATTCCAGCCTCGATTTGTAAATAAAATTCCAAAAATTAATCAAAGTTTGCATCGCCTAAATCTGAATAAAACCTAAATCAGAGCTTGGAAGTTACCTCAGATCGAGACTTATGGACATTTCCTTGCATCTGCTGAAATTTCGAAATCTGTAAACAATTTTGACAAGATTTCTGAAGAACTGTAGAGGGGAATGCTCGAGAGAGTGAGTGGAATGGGAAGAATGTTCTGGAACCAGAAGGAAAACTTATTTTACACCCGGCTAACTGGCTGAGGACGGCCGGCTCAAGCGAGAAGAGAAACGGCTTGTGAATAGTAAAAAAAACTCCCTCTTTTAAATGTAGTTAGAAGTTAGAAGTTACTTACAGCTAGGACGGCGACCTAAGGCTCATTTAAGTGAGTTTCCTACCAAAATAAAAAAATAAAAAAATTCATTCCAATGAAACTTACATACTGAATTTTCGAATCATTTTTTTTTTGTCGGTAAATGGTAATAATTTAAATTTTTTGGTTTTTATGATTGTAAATTATAGATAGAAAATTCTTTGGTAACTTATAAATAGATAAAATCTTGCCAGTGATATTGATGGATGACTATTAATATCAACAAATGAAAGTTGTCGGTATTATAGAAAGTCAAACCTATTCTTGAACATCAACGCCAGACCTTCCAGCCTACAAAAATGAAATAATCCCTCCGTAACCAGTCATCCATAACATCAAATAAGTCATTTTCGTATGTGAAAAATGCATAAAAGGTGGTTTGTCGATCACCAGGGGCGGAGCCAGCTCTTCAACTTAAGGGGGGTCCCAGATTTAGAGTTGTGGGGGGGGGGGTCTGGGTCCCCCCCAGGACCCCCCTGCCTCCGCCCCTGTCGATCACCACATATGTTTATTGGTAATTCAAACTAATGGTCCATAGATAATGATATATGTTAAATTCTGTCAGCATTACCATTCAATCGTTCTAGTTTTGGACAATTGTTTGATCAGCCTGGAGATTTCCTTTGCTGAGCAATAAATGAAAAATTAAACCCATAACCATCCCATATGGAAGAAAACAAAAATAACCAAAGAAAATGACTGAAGAATGGTTAGCTGGGCTTCGAGTTTCTCATTGCATATAATTCATTTGTTTCCCCCTGGTGCACGAATTGCTTGATTTATAAAAATAATTCCATAATCTTCTGTTGCTAATTAAATAAAAGTTATATATGTGATTTAAATTTAGGAACATAGGGGAAAGATTTTCAATTAATAAGCTCATTTTACTAACAAATTTCCAAATAAAAAAATCAAATACTAACAAAAAAATTCATCAGTTATAACATAATAATTAAAAAAAAGTAAAATATTCATCGATAACTTATAAAAGAATAAAAAAATATAGAAAAAAAAAATTTGATTTCTATCCAATCCAACAAAATTTCCATCATTTAGTCATCTACTTATTTAACTATTTTCATCATTTCCCTTCATAAATAAAAGAATATCTTGTCTTGGTATTGTTCTAAGCTTATTTTTTTTATTCAGTAACCGCGAGCCGAGCTGAATGGCTTTCTGGCTCGGCTCATCTCGTCTTGACTAAGCCGTCTAAACCTTTATTTATTTATTTATTTTTACGTTGGATTCAATATTTTAAGTTACAAATATATGTTTTAAGCGATTTAAAATTTGTTGAAAATGTTGAAGTGCGGCTATGATAAATATATAATCGATAAATTTTAAATATCAAAAATAATTTTACATTAATTGTGAAGCGTAAAGTAATAATTGTTTATATTTCTTTTCAATCTCAACCTCATTCCTATGTCCTTTTTTCGAACTTTATTTTTCCTACAAAGTTTGATTCGATATTTCACGATATGAATATCCAGTTGGATCGATTTAAATTTTTTTTAAAAAACATACAATATGATAATAATATATATAATGTCAATTAAGTTTAAATATAAAAATTATGAATATAATGCTCTATGAGGAATGAGTCATACAATATTGAAGAAATGAACACATGATATACATGTTCTAGAATAGTTTAATAAGAAAACAATGTATTAAATAAACAAATTTAAGATAATAATTTATAATTTTAGTCCATTTGTACTCCTATATCTCTTCTATATATAAAGTGGCTATCTAATGGAATTTTGTTGTTTTAACGGAAAAGTTAAAAGAAATTCTTGTTTTAACAGAAAAGTTAACTGAAATACAGAATTTATTATTTCCGTTAAATGGCAATTAAACCACCATATGTGACCATTGATGTTGATGTTGTGTCTATTTGGATTCCATTATAAATTTAAAATTTTTAACTTTCAATAGCCCATTAATTGACAGGCTTAGGGAGCCAAGTCTTTAAATGGCTGGCCCATTTATTTATAGGCATCCTTTCTATTGCCAAAGTTACAAACTTCCGATGTGAGAATTGGGAATTGCTGGATTTTACGTCCAGTTACCATGAATAGGGGATTGCGTGGAACCGTTTAAAAAAGATTGTCTCGGTGGCGGAGGATTTGGAAGGGAGGGAGATCCGAATAGGGGAGGAATCTGGAGACGGGTCTTGGTCCGATTCTGTTTCGGGTTGGAGCTCCGATTTGGGTTCACCAACTAGAATGCTAGGGTATTGTCGAATTAATGGAGAAGTGGCAGGGTGTTGCAACTATTCTCCCCCTTTAGCAACGATCAACAATCACGTGGTTTTGGTAGGAAGCTNCTTGGTCCGATTCTGTTTCGGGTTGGAGCTCCGATTTGGGTTCACCAACTAGAATGCTAGGGTATTGTCGAATTAATGGAGAAGTGGCAGGGTGTTGCAACTATTCTCCCCATTTAGCAACGATCAACAATCACGTGGTTTTGGTAGGAAGCTACAAATATCAAAAGGGGTAGGTTTTTGGTCTGTTTTGTGGCGTTGGTCGGTGGAGGATGGTGGGTTTTGTGGACGGTGCGGACGTCGGCAATTAAAGGCGTGGCCAAGAGGTCATTTGTGAGAATGGTCCTCTGGAATGTGGGTTTTGGTATTGTTTTGATAGAAAATCATTCTTTCTTTTTTTTTTTCCCATTCTTGACTGTGCAAGTCTTAGCCTTTATTCCCACCAAACTATGGAACTCTGTGTGATTTTATGCCCCTATTTTTGAATATTTTTCTTCATTCCACTTCCTTATTGGTTAACGTATGGCATT
>CAIGRO010071404.1:0-19947 GCA_903798355.1 Fraxinus baroniana
AGAATAACAAGAAGGTTTATCAGACCATATCTCTTTTGCTATCTTTTTCTCAATGGCAGATGAGGGTGAGCGATTAATTTAAAAATAAGCTGCAGCAGCGCTTCAGCCCAAAATGTTTTAGGCAATCCAAAATTTGAAAGCATACAATGGACATTTTTCATCAAAGTTCTATTTATCCGTTCTGCTGCACCATTCCATTGAGGAGTTTCAGGCACTGTCAATATCTCAAAAAGCTTTCAACCCTGCAAAAGCTATTAAATTCATCTGAACAAAACTCTCACCCATTATCTGTGTGTAAACGTTTCACCTTCTTTCTAATCTACTTTCCTATCATTGTTTTCCACTTGTTGAAGGTCCTAAATACATCACTCTTCTTCTTTAAGAAGAATATCCAAACGTTCTTGAAGAAGTCATCAATCACTATCAACAAGTAATAAACACCTTATTTTGAAGGTACCTTGCCTGGTCCCCAAATATCTGAATAAATATACTAAAGTATTCATTTCGTGTTGTGTCTTCCTTTAGTGAATCTAACTCTTTTCCGTTTCTCAAAGACGCTCACAAAAATTTGTCTTACTGGTCTTCTGTCTATCAAGAAGCCCCTTCTACTCAACTCTATCATATTATTCTCACTCATATGCCCAAACCGCATATGCCAATTTTTTTTTTTTATTTTTTCATCTATAAAAAAAGAATTAGAAACTACTACATTCCCTATTACTATGGAACCTTGCAAGATGTACAATGTGTAGAGCTTTAATATCCCTTCATGACAACAAGAGCACTCCAGCTCACCTTCAAAACTCCACCTTCACCAGTGTATCTATAACCTTTTGAGTTGAGTACACTCTATGATATGAGATTTCGCTTCAGTTTTGGAATATGTCTTCCATCTGTAAGTGTTCTAATAGTTCCATCGAATATTCTGATCCTGACTGTACCAACTCCAACAATTTTGTAAGGTGTATTGTTTCCCATAATCACTACATCTCTTGAAACTTCTTCATATGTTATAAACCAGTAAACCAATCCCTATTGAGACACATATGGAAAGTACATGCCGAGTCAAGAACTCATTCCTCACAATGTTTGTAACCCATATCAGAAATTACAAGAAGCTCTCATTCACTTTGCTTATCTTGATTACACCCAAAGAATAACACGGTAGTTATAGTGTAACTTTGGGGTGTCATATTCACATGAAGATGAAAAATGCTCAAATGATCAAGAAGAGTGAATTGTTCTATTCAATGTGTAATGAAATTCAATATTGAAAGGTGAAATTAGAATCAATAAGTTGAGATAGTGAATCGTCAAGATTCTCTCAATCGGATCGGATCAATCACATCAATTATTCCATTTTTATAACACAATTAGAGACTTTTATCTTGACGCTCTAATCGAAAGATATGTCGTTTAAACCCAATTTGGTCATTTTCACTTGTTTCTCCTTATTTTAGCTACATTCATCACTTTGTCCTCCAAAACATAAATTACATAGAATTAAGATATATTCCAACATATTAATCAACAATTTTCCGTATCTTGACAGTGAAATAAGTGTGTAAAAATACACTTATCAATCTTCAACAACATCACCACCTACTGTGTTGACATGTTGCTTTCCTTTATTAGTAGCACCAATAGCCTTGAATCTGTTTTTCAAAACATAGAAATTAACTCTAATATGTCATTTCTTTTTACAAAAGTGACATGTTTTCTCTGATTGTCTGGATTTCAATCTATCGCTTATATTTCTGCTAAAATTCCTATCTTAATTTCTCCCACGAACAACTAGGCCTTCAACCGACTTACATATCCTCTAGCAAGATGACACATCTTCTTCTTAGATAGTAAAACTTCATAGACCTTTTCCACAATAAGAGTATCCCGACTATAGAGAATAGTATATATAAAAGTCACATATGAATGAACACAACAATATCAAAGTCAAGTCCTCCTCATCATACTTAACATCCAATGTCTTCAAATCAGCCACGATTTCTTTGATCATAGTTAAGTGATCATCCAATGACGTGCCTTCAGACATCCAGTGAGAATACAAGTGTTGTTTCAAGTGTAGCTTATTGGTTAAGTTCTTTGTCATACAAAGTTGCTCCACCTTCAACCACAAAGCAACGGCACTTCTATCCTTTAGAACATCATGGAAAATTTGATTTGAAAGAAGTAGATGAATTTGAGATTTAGCTTTTCGATCCCTTCACTACTTTTCATCCCGTGTCTAGGTTGAAGGAAACTTATCAAAACAAAGCATGCTTCCTCCAAATCCATATGCACGAGAATCGCTTGCATCTTCACTTGACATATCATATTTCATTGATGCATAATAAAATAATGAAATAAAGTAAAACAAAGAACACCAAGATTTATATGAAAACCCGAGATGGGAAAAAACCACAAAAAGAAGACGAAAATTTTACTATAATCAATAATGAATGTATTTACAATATCAAAATCTCAATACTCTGAATTGAAGTATAAGTTTTCTAACTCTCAAGATGTTGAATGTGTATATGGAAATACAACAATGTAGTATATAAATAGAAGCAGGCGCCCCGGGCGCTATTTCTCGCAAGGGGGCCCGTCGCTGCACCCTCTTTTTCTCTATGGCGGCCTAGCGCCGTGACAATGGCACCACGGCACCCCCATTTTCGGGTTTAATTCTTTCAATAATGTTTTTACCATCACAAATTCCTTTTCCAAGCCAGACTTCCAATCCTTGATGAAATTTGATCTCCATTAATTAGAACTATTAAATTCGAAACTCCTTAGACTTCTTCTATTCAACCAAATACCAAATCACATGAAATTTAGGTCACACCACAATAGTTATTATGGAGAAGTAAAGCAAACAATGAAGAGACATGGGAACTTGAAAACGAGATGAAAGAGAAATTTCCAAATTCGGGATTTAAATAAATGAGTGACCATACTGAAAATATTTGATTTATTTAAGGACACAATGAAGAAAATTAAGAAGTTAGAATTGAGGACCAAAAATTTAGAAATTAAAAGTTTGAGGACTGTTTTCAAGACCGAGAGCATCCCTCTTTTAAAACGTCATTCTGAGTCGTATATTCGTGGTTAACTTTTGCATGTTTACTCGTTTAGAAGTTCATGTCAAGATCTTCATTTGGACATACAATTTTTATAATTTTTCGACTCATATGTGCCTCAAAATGTGTGCCAAATGGGACCCAGTTAATGGAATTGCTGAATTTTTTCTTTATGTACCAGATTTTTGTGATCGAATTGGCCTCATTGGAAGGGTCATACATTCACTACAGTTTTCAGATCAACGGGGTTCTTGTTAAGTTTAGAGATACCATGGTTTTGCCTTGTTGAGAAATATATATGAGTTAAATAAGTATTTCAAAATCTCATCATGAATTTGCTCGGCACATCTAGTGCACGTATATGTCATAAACAAGTAATTTGAAACGCTACTAATTTTCAAGAAGTTGCTCACTTCCAGAAAGTAGATTATATTGGTGCTTTAGAGAATTGAAAAGGTTTTGTGTGTAAGTTTGTATAAATAATATATTAAACTAGCTTCAGTAATACTTGGAAACTTTAAGAAAGAAAAATGCTTAGAAATAGTTAGAAACTTTGAAGAAGAAGAAAAGTTGAGCCTCCATTTTTTTGTTGACGTAGTAACCTACAACCGTTATTCGTGAGTGCGCACTAAGTAAATCTCACTTCATGTGCAGTAGTCCGCAAATTACACATAAAAGATAAACTGTACTAGACTTAATAAACCTCGCTCCATGTGTAGTAGTTCGCAAACTACACAGGAAAGATAAACCGCACTAGACGGGCTCGATCGAGAAAATATTGGTAGGAGATTTGAACTCGTGACCTTCGGTCTTCGCGTTCACCTACTCTACCAATTCGGCCACCCCCGAAGAGGTAAAAAAAAAAAAAAAAATGTTGAGCCTCCATTGATTAGTTTAGAGATATTTGAAAATCTTATTGAAGGTAGAAAGAGTTTCTTTAATCAATAGAGATTTAATTAATAGAGATTACTCATATTTCCAACTCTGAAAATTATTCTTGGAAGGGAAAAAATCCTCATCCTTTTGTAAGTTTGTTTTGATGTTCTCAGAACTAGTTTTCAAAACTACGTCCCTATTTGGTGAAAATTTTAATCTAAATTAAAGTTAATAATTAATTTTAACCACATAATTTATAAATCCACAACTTTTCAATTATATATTTCATTAACTTTTGTCAAACTCACTAAAAATTTGATTTTAGTCTGAACATGGGCTATATTACAGTCAATTAAAGTTGACATTGGTTTAACAGATTTTGATCGCAATAGCTATAAAATATTAAAGTGGACAAATGGAGTCCTCATTCACATGCAAGAATGTATAAGCTCATGCATGAATTTGTTCAGAGGTTGACTGATTGGATTTTGTGGTATTGATGGCTTATGCTTGCACATGGTGTCAGTAACTCTGCAAAACTTGCCATACTTTCCACTTAGTTGAACTTATTTATAACAGGAACAAATCACTCTCTTTGTCTTCTGTACAGGAACAATAGCACAAACATGTTAAGAAACGTGGTATAATTATGATTTGACTTCTTGTCACAAGTGTATGTGTAGAACACCGCAGATGTTCAAAAATCTACAATGATTAAAGTATATGTTAGTTCTAAGTACATTTTAGTGGATACATTCATCCATTAATGGAAATATGTGATAACGATTTATCCACCTGATTGAGGAGTACGTTACACGAGTTTTATATTCGATTTAACTGAGCACAAATCATTCTATAATTAATCCGATTCGAATACGGACAATATGGTGACAAAATTGGCTCTCTCATGGGTCAAGATGCATCGACCTGTATAATTGTCTGGATAGTAGAACAGTCAATTGCTATAGTATTTGTTAAATTGTTCAGCACATCACACTATGATTCAAACCTTTAAGATTGTCTACGATAGACTAACTCGTGAACTCATTTATACTGATTTCGATCGATGTCTAATTTGTAAACGCGGTCCAAAAACCATTAGCAGAATATTTCTATGCATACAATGAATACCATAACTTAATGTCATTTGAATCCAAACTCAAAGGAAAATGGTCAAAGGAAAATGGTAAGTGGGAATTTTGCATGATTGAAAGAGTCATCCAAGACATACTATTTTTTTTTTTTTTTTTTCGAAATGTTTTCAGCTATGTTAAAAGTTGCCACTCGATTTTGAGTTGGCCAGCTTGATTTAACTTTCTTGACTTCCACTTGGTCGTGGTGTAGTACGTATTGTCTTAAGAAACTCAAACGACCAAGACGGCTATTCAAGGTGAAGTTGGAAATTTAACGAACTTTCAAATTCAACCAACGACCTCGAAGTAGTAGTGACATGGACTGCACTAAAATTTTAATGCATTTTTTTTTCTTTTTTTTAATAAAATTGTTGACGTTGAAAATTACATGAACAAGATTCAAACCAACTTATAAGGTAAATGATAGTTTTTATTCATAGTGATTTGCAAATCGCAATATAACTACCAATGTTTCCTCTCTTTTTTTTTTTTTTTCTTGAAAGAAATATTTGAAATATGAAGTATTTTTTAGATTCTTTCCTTTTTTTTTTTTTTTTCTCTCTCTATCAAGGCTCACATCCTTCCTTTTATAAGGAAATGTTTACATGAATTCTTCATTTCCTTGTCTTATCAATTACAGTACTGAGCTGATAAAGTACATTATTACCATGTTCGAATTAGTTAATGAGCTCGACTTGTCAGGTCATTATGATTTAATCTTACATATGGTCCCCAATAATTAATGAACTACTTAGGGAATGAAGTTAAGACATGTGATTGGTGAAATTGGTGGGCACTGATGTACGACCTTCCATTTATCACTTGTCGAATGACTATTTGTACAATGTGTAAGGCATCTTCAATCATTATGTCCCATCAAACATCAACAATAACGTAATCCGAGCTGATCTCAAATATCCGAGCTTAGATAAGCATAAACTTAATGCATAAACAAACTGTATTTAAGGTCTTCGGAGGTCGGATGTCAACAAAAATAATATTATATATAAATCAATAACTTTTTTTTTAATCACATATTTTTCAAAAAATCACTATTACAAAATTTATTTTTCCCCAAAAATTGATTTTAATGTAACCAAACAGACATTTTCTTCTCCTGGTCATGATGCATTGCTAATTGGAAGTGCGTGCTGCCCATCTCATATGTAAGATAAGATATGTAGATATATTCTGAATAATTTAGAGAGAGAGAGAGAGAGAGAGAGAGAGAGATTTGACCGTATATACCTTAAAGGATATATTGTGGTACTTAGTCTAGTCCTTTTAGGCGGAAAATACAAGTTGAACCTGCAGCCCCTCCATTCCTCTTCATTTATGAGGAGCATGCACTGTCAAGTGTCAATGACATTTTTTCAAGTGCTTGTTGGCCTCCAATACTAATATTTATGGTGGAGCGGTCCGGTTATCTTCGATGGTGCCAGAGTTAATTGACAATTCACGTCTCTTCCATACATCTCAAATAGTCTAGCTGCCTCGAAATTGAGCTATGATAAGGTCCATACAGATAGAAAATTGGCAACAAAATCTTGCTTAAATAATTGGTAAGGTTAATTCTAGTGTCGAGAAATTTTCTAAGTACATGAGTTGGAGAAATGAATTAAGCTATAGTGTAAGGATAACAAGACATTCAAGTAGACTAATGAATTAATTTCCACGTCACAAAATAAAGAGTTAGAAAACCTCTTGGTAGGTACGTAAACTTTATGGATGCTCTTGTCTAGTTATAATTTCGAGTGTCATATTAATAATGCATTTTATATTGCACAAGGAATGTGTTGACACATAAAAATGCAGCCCAATTAAATAGCTCAAGGAGGGGAGCCCCAATTTGGGAATTTGAATGATAGGCCCAAGTGAGACAATGTGAAGAGAGCCTAATACAAAACTGTGCAGCGGAGGCTCATCATCGCCCAAGTCTACAAGACGTCCAACCCCTAGGCGAACATAGCCCCCTTATCAATATTCAGGGCGACAATGCTATTATCACCCAAACCTGCGAAACGCCCAGAACCAGGGAGAAAACCAAGGAGAATTGATATTTAAAGCAACGAATATTAAGGCAGTTAGTGAGCAATCTTATCACGTCCCATGATCCAAGAATCTCAGTAGCAGATGGTTAAACAACGAAGGTACTGGAAGCAGTTAAAGCGACAGTTCTTTGACAAATCAGCCATGATAGAAGACGTAGGTAGTGACAAGAAGACAAGCAATTTCAGACAGTTCCACAACAACAATTGTAGAAGGAGTATAAAAGAGAAGAGAAGATAGAGAAGAAAGGCCCCCGAATCAAACACTCTCGAATAGAGAATGTGTAATTTACATTTCCTTTAATTTTCATCGCATTTAACTTTCAATTGTTCTGTGTGCTTGTGTCTTTTGGTGGCATTTTGCCTTTTGCTTATTGTAAATCTTCATCAATAAAGAACTCATTTTTGCGATTTTGTCTCAAGAGGTCTTTTCCTTACACAATCGTCTGAACCTTCTTTTAATTGTTAGTGAAGCCCGACTTTCCGTGCGAAACAATTTGGCATGTCCAATGGGATAGTTTGGTGTTTGGAGAATACAAAAGTGAAGATAATATGTCTCATAAAAGTTCTAATAAAGAGCTAGCAAGCCAAGGACTTGTCTAGTCTGTGATTGAAAGATATGAGAAGTAGCAGAACACTCCAGACCAGATGGATAGAATCAAAGTCGTTATGAGCCAATGACAGAGTTGAGTCCTCGGACCATGCGCTTATTTCTAAGTGAACTCACACAAGACATCATTGAGCAGGTAAATTTACGAAGCGTTCATAACATGGAAAGTTTATTCAAAATGGGAACGTACATTATGACAATATGGCCAAACAACTTCAACGAAGTCATGAATAAGTTAGTGGGCCAAATTTGTCAACCTGTTATGCCAAGTGTAGGGAATTACTTTCAAGCTAGAATGATTGCAGGACAGAATTCCCCAATACTAAGTCCAAATCAAGGATTAGAACCACCCTTTAGACCATCTACTTCAAATCAGGGGGATTATGGAATGGCTAACTTGAATATTGGTAACGGAACATCAAACTTGGGAGGTAACCCAAATACGAGAGACAATGGCCAAACCGATGGACAGAATACTCTGCGTATTAATGATGGTGGTAATATCCAGGCTAATGGTAATAATGATTTAAATAACGGTATCTCTACTACAAACGATATTCCTGCTGCAAACCAAGTGCCAAACATTAGGCCTCAAATTATCCTACCAATGAATCAGCCCGTAGGAGTCCCATATGATCCCAACGTTATGTTGAAAAATCAAATTACAGAAATTATACAAGATCAAATGGCTTTTGGAATGCGTCCTTTTACCAGGCCGACTTACACAAAGTCATATCCTGATTGGGTAGACCAAGCGTATCTGTGGCCTAGAGGGTATAAGGTACCTGAGTTCTCATTATTTATAGGGCTAGGAGAAGTTTCTACCTTGTAACATATAGAGCGATTCACACTACAATGTGGCTAAGTGACTGATTACCACAAGATGAGATATTTCCTAGTTTTCTAATGGGAGTAGCCTTCTTATGGTTCATTAACTTGTCAGGGCAACAATTAGAACAACTGTTCCATGCTCAATTTTACAAAATTGAATCTGAGGTTACTTTGGTCGATTTGGCGAATTTACGTCAGTTGCCAAATGAATGGGCAGAAAACTTCCTCCAGAGGTTCAAAATAGGTAGGAGTAAGTGTTTTGTACCTTTGCCTGAAAAAGAGTTCGTGAGAATCGCTCAGAGCTGTCTAAGTTTTGATCTAAAAAAGAAGTTCTAAGACAGGTAATTTCCTGATCTTTTTTAGCTAAGTGCTAATTTAATTAGGTACAAACGTCTGGTAAGAGAAGAGGAACAAATGAAAAACTCTAGTAAGGGGACTTATTATAGAGACCCAAATTTTAATGTTCATGCTATTAATGGTGAACCTTATGATCAAATTGAAATATGTCCGGCCGAATTGGTTAAAGGAGATGCGTATGCATATCCTATGATGGTTAAATCTAAAACGTCTGAGAAGAATGAGCCTATGAAAGATGAAAACAAAAAGGTTAGAGTGTTCTCATTTGACGTAACCAAAGCTGACCTTATATTTGACAAGCTGTATAAGGACAAGCAAATAAAACTGAGCGATAAGCATAGGTTGTCAGACCCAGAACAAATCAAGGGTAAAAAATATTGTAAATGACACAATGCATGGTCACACATGACTAATAATTGTTTAGTTTTTCGTCATATATTACAGGATGCCATTGAGTCAGGACGAATCACGTTCGAAGCTAAGAAGAAGATGTCAGTGGATGAAAACCCTTTCCCACAACCATTTGTGGTGAATATGGTGACGTATAGCCTCAAAGGCAGGTTGCCAAAATTCAAGTTAGTTATAGACGATGGAGAAAACGATTCTGGGTCGCATCCCAGTGTCTTTGAACGAATCAAAAGAACAGATAGGGGTGTGTTATACGCTAGATGCAACAGAGAACTAAAGGAAAATGTGGACGTACTAAGAAGGCAGTCATATCTACACCATCCTAACGCTATTCCAAATGTCCAACCTGATGGAGGACAGAACGCACCATTCTATGGAAAATGGCCTTTTGAAAGATAATTCAGGCCGATGAATAGTAGGAGGATGTTCAGGCCACATCCTCGCCAACCAAATATGTGGCACTCATTCCAGTACAACACGGGAAGAGTTGTACCTTTTAATGAGATGACTAGAACTCAGCAAAGGCATTTCCAACGAAACTATGGAAACTATGGATGAATGATGAGACAACAGTAGGGATCATCACGTCCTAATGGGTCTAGACTGCTTAAGGTGGCTAACCAAAACACCCTCAAAGGTGACAAAGAGGCCAGTATGGGCGAATTAGTGGAAGAGTTACCAGAAAGCTCCTCTGGAAGATCAAGGTTTAAACAAGGAAAAAAACCTAAAGATGAAGAAGACCCAGGTCAATCCCTCACCATCCAATTTGGCACCATATCTCCTGTTGTGGCTAACAATTACTTATTAGCCAATGAGTTCAAAAGCAAACAGAATGAAGAAGAAGAAAATGAAGCAAGTGAGGAAGAAGCATGTGTGCTAGAGTGTGAGGAAGGCCAAACATCTCGGGCAGCACATAGTGATCAAGAGGATTAGGCGAACCATCTGGGTGTTTCTTTGATTTCTATGTACTATATGGAACTCCAAAAGAAAGGTGAGAGTGTCTCGTGCTAAGAAATATGGGTCGCATCCGAGAATAATGCCTTCTCCTACTGGTTTGGTAGCTGAAGAAGAAGCGGTGAAAGAAAGTGGAGAAGGAGTCCAAGAAGTGAAGGCCCGGAATAAAGTATTGCACGTGGACTTGTATAGAAACAAGTCAGTAGAGGATAGACAAGAAGTGGAGATAGGTGCAACTGATAAAGTTATTTGTAAGAGACCAACTATGAAGTTAACCAAGCATTTAAGGTCATTGTACGTGAAGGCCATGGTTAATAGCATACCCATGACAAAAGTACTCATTGATAATGGAGCAGCCATCAATATCATTCCATCCAGAATGATGAGAAAATTTGCGAAGGTAGACAGTGACATGATCCCAACAGAGTTTATTCTTACGAGCTTCAATTGAGGAGCAATTTCAGCTAAATGGGTTATGCCATTAGATATAACTGTGGAAACTACTACTAGGACCACATTTTTCTTGGTAATTGATGGACCGACCAGTTACAATGTGCTACTAGGAAGAGATTGGATTCATGGAAGTCATTGCATACATTTATCGTTCCATCAATGCTGTGTGTTTTGGAATGACAAAGGCCAAGCAGAAGTAGGGCAAACAGATCACATACCCTTCATTACAGAAGCAAATTCAGTAGAAAGGTTCATGTACGAAGGAAATTATGGACCTGTTAGAGTAATTCAAGATGGAGAAGAGACCCGGATTGTCGTGCAAAGCGAAGAGCCATTTTTAGTAGATGCACTTACTGAAATCTTCAATCAAATGAGACAAAACATAGTGGCCCTTGAGGAGCCAGTAATTGGTAAAAAGATAACTAGAGAAATTCAATGAGTTGTCAGTGGCAAGAAGAAATGGCCGATATTTAGACCTTCAAAGCCAAATTAATGGCTTTTAACAACGAATGTAAGGAAAAGATTAAAGAAGAAGCAGCACTGGAGATATTGAGAAGCAAGTTAGCAGTGCTCGAGTTGGAGCAAAATATTGATTGAGAAATTAACAAGTTGGATTGCTTGGAGGAGGAAGTATCTCTAGAGAATTCAGATGGGGAAGTAATGGAAATTGCAAAGCCTGGACATGCTCAAACACAAGATCCTTTAATGGAAGTAAACATTGGCGACGATGGGAAAGATTGTCCAACTTTTGTCAATCAGATGCTCAGTCAAGAAGTAAGTACCAAGTTAATCTCTTTATTAAAAGAGTATAAAGATTGTTTTACTTGGGAATATGAACACATGCCTGGTTTAGATAGAAGTCTGGTTGAACTTAGGTTACCAAATAAATCAAACTTTAAACCTCATAAACAACCTCCTAGGCTTTTTGCCCATAATGTATTGCCTGAAGTAAAGAAAGAGATAGAACAATTGCTAAAAGCTGATTTTATTAGAACAGCCAGGTATGTTGAATGGTTGTATAACATTGTACCTGTGTTAAAAAAGAATGGTAAGATTAGGGTGTGCATAGATTTTAGGAACCTAAATTTAGCAACGTCCAAAGATGAGTGTACAATGCCTAGGTAGATTCTTTAGTAGGCTCAACTACCAGACATATAATGTATTTTTTCATGGATGGATACTTAGGTTATAATCAAATCTACATAGATGAAGAAGACATACATAAAATTGCCTTTAGGTGTCCTAGATCTTTAGGATACTTTGAACGAGTAGTTATGCCTTTTGGCCTGAAAAATGCGGGAGCAACTTATCAAAGAGGAATGAACTTAATTTTTCATGACAAGATAAGCCAATTTGTCAAAGTATATGTAGATGACATAGTGGTCAAATCTGTTAAAAAGGAAGACCATTTTGAACAACTAAGACGCTCATTTGAGCGAATGAGGCAATACAAGCTGAAATTGAACCCTTTAAAGTGTGCATTTGGTGTTAACGCAGGGAACTTCCTTGGGTTTTTGGTGCACAAAAGAGGGATCGAATTTGATAAAAATAAAGCGAAGGCTATTTTAGAGGTCAAACCACCTAGTAATAAGAAAGAATTGCAAAGGTTCTCAGGCTAAATAAACTCTTTGAGACGTTTTATATCCAACTGTACAGGGCGAAGGAAAGCTTTTTCACCNTGTGCATTCGTTGTTAATACAGAGACTTTCCTTGGATTTTTAGTGCAGATAAAAGGGATTGAACTTGACAAAAATAAAGCAATTGCCATTTTAGAGGTCAAACCACCTAGTAATAAGAAAGAATTGCAAAGGTTCTCAGGCTAAATAAACTCTTTGAGACGTTTTATATCCAACTGTACAGGGCGAAGGAAAGCTTTTTCACCTCTCTTAAAGTTGAAAAAATAGGATGAGTTCGTCTGGAATGAAGAACATCAAAAAGCTTTTGATAGCCTAAAAGTATATTTGTCAAGACCACTAGTGTTGGTATCACATATCCAAGAACGGCGAATGAAAGTGTACGTATTGGCTGAACAAGAATCAATAGCTGGAATGGTCAGGCAAGAAGACCATTTTGGTGAGAAAATGGCGATCTATTATTTAAGTAGACAGTTAACAAAGTGTGAATGTAATTATTCTACCGTTGAAAAGTTGTGTCTTACTTTATATTTCACATGTACAAAATTGAGGGCCTATTTACAGCTTGTAACTATTTACTTAATTTCTAATATTAATTTAGTTAAATATATGTTTTCTTGCCCTATTTTACACCAAATGATAGGTCTTTGGACTCTGGCTTTATCAGAGTTTGAAATACAACATATACCTCAAAAGGCAGTTAAAAATCAAGCATTTGCTAACTTTTTGACTGATCATCCATGCCTTGATATGCCCAAAGAAATTAAACTAGTAGTAGATTCGTTCGAGTTAAAACCTTGGGTCTTATACTTTGATGGATCAAAGACTTCAGGCGGGCCGAGGGTAGGAATTGCTTTAATAAACCCCTTAGGAGTTTATTATAATTTCGCTTTCACATTGGATGGAATATGTACCAACAATCAGGCTAAATATGAAGCTCTGATCGTAGGAATAGAACGTTTATTAGAATTGGGGATAAAGAATGCAACAATTAGGGACGACTCCCAATTAGTAGTTTACCAATTGATTGGTGATTTTAAATGGCAAAGTGAATCCGCCATTAATCAGTACCAAATCGCCCAAGAGTTATTGGAAGAATTCGATCAAGTGGAACTTCAATACGTTAATCGGATGTATATTGACTTGGCAAATGAGTTAGCCCAAATGGCTTTAGGTTACTCAAAGATTCTAAATGAAGAATCCACTTGTGAGTACGGGGTAATCTTGCCCGCAGTACAATGGAGGGCGAGAAAGATCAATGTTCACTGTATAGAAGATGGAGATGCGATAGATTGGAGACTAGAAATAAGAAGATTCTTAAAAGATCCCAACCAAGAGAAAAGTAGGAAAATGAAACTACGCTCATTGAATTAAACACTAATAGACAAGGAGTTATTTAAGAAATGTCCAAACGGTATGTTGTTAAAATGTATGAGTTTGGTAGAAGCTAAAGTAATCATGGCTGAAGTGCATGAAGGGATATGTGGAGTCCATCAGGCTGGCCAAAAGAATGAGGTGATTAATAATTAGGAATGGGTACTTTTGGCCCAAGATGGGAGACTAGTGCGTTCAGTACGCAAGGAGTTGTTTAGCATGCCAAAAGCATGCCCCAATACAAAGAGCACCAGCAAGAGAGATGGCACCTATTATTAAGCCCTCACCGATCAAAGGTTGGGCGATAGATCTGATAGGGAAGATAATGCCAAAAGCATGACCCAATACAAAGAGCACCAATAAGAGAAATAACACATATTATTAAGCCTTGGCCATTTAGAGGTTGGACGATAGCTTTGATATGGAAGATTTATCCCACATCATCCAAACAACATACTTTTATAATAGTTTCAACAATTTCTTCACTAATGGGTGGAAGCAATACTTTAAATGAGATCTCTTAGAAAAATATTATAGATTTTGTTCGTGACCACATCATCTATAGGTTTGGAGTACCTCAAACCTTAATGATGGACCAAAGAACTTCTTTAAATGGGGATCAATTGAAGGAATTTCTGAGCGAGTTTGGAGTTAGATTAGTAAACTACACGCCTTATTATGCTCAGTCTAACGGACAAGCGAAATCTTCTAACAAGATTCTGAAAAGCATCATAAGGAAAATGATAGATGAAAATGCTAAAAACGGGATGAATGCTTAAATAAAGCTTTGTGGGCTTACATGACATCACCACGCTCAAGTACCAATGTAACTTCTTTTCAGCTTACCTATGGGCAAGAAGCAGTGTTGCCTATGGAAATCAGTGTGCATGCAATTAGGGTAAGCTTGCAACATAATCTAAGTGATGGTGATTATGCAGAATCTTTAAACCAAAATTTGTTAGAACTGGACGAATTAAGATTGGACGTCCTAGATAGACTGCAAGTCCAAAAAACAAAAGATGGCTAAGTACTATAACAAAAAAGTCATAGCCAAGTCCTTTAGCTTGAGCGATTTGGTGTGAAAAACAATACTACCTTTGGATAGTAAAGATCCAAAGTATGGCAAGTGGTCGCCCAACTGGGAAGGACCCTATAGAATAAAAAGTGTATTGCCTAATGGAGCTTACCACTTGAAAGATTTAGATGGTACAACGCATGTAAGACTTATTAATGGTAGGTACTTAAAAAAGTATGTGCCTTCCATATGGGAAAGTGAACAGATATAGGCACACACTATAGAGGTAAATTAGACGATTACGTTCAAATAAATAAGAGCGAAGTATGTTCGAATAAAATCATTTATTATCAAATGTTTCTTACAAATCAAAAGAGACAAAAATAAGTAAAATATTACATAAGCCGCAATTAAAAGCAGGCTATCATTCTTCTCCTATCAACTACAACAAGAAGAGGTAGATTGGCCTCCCTCGCCTTCCTAAATGCATTGCTGCAAGATAGGCAGAGGGGCTGATAAGCACTCTCAATAAGTGATTGAGGCCAAAGAGATAGTGAGCTTGTTCGGTTTTCAATTCGATATTTCTGGCCAGTAAAGAACTGATGTTTGAATGAATACCCTTCAATGTCAGCTTAACATTAGACGAAATCTTGAGCAAAGGAAGTTCAAGTGCTTGAGCCATTTTTTCACCTAACTGCTCAAATTTATCCTTTTGGCTAGAAGCACTGGCCCTGCTAATATCCATATCCATGAAAGAAACATACTCAAATACTGATTGCTTGAGAGAATTCACGTTTTCCTCTGAGGATGCAGTAGATGAAGCAGAAGGATGCCTAGTTGAGGAGGAGCAAGAAACAACGCTTGTCTTTGCTTGTTCCCAAGAAGTAAGCAAATATTGGATAGAGCGTAAAATGGCGTCAGCCTCCTGCGAAGAAAATACAAACAGTTAAGCATGTCCATTACAGTAAATAAAGTAAAGACGAAGAGCGGAACAAGGACTACCTTATTAGCAGCTTAGGAGACTTGAGGCACATCACTAGTTGATCTAACCACTTGTGGAGATTTTCCTTTGTCTGAACTAGTAGGTTCCTCCACAATGGGCAAATCTACAGGAGTTTCTGCAAAGATCAAATGACAACGAATAATAAGTTACAATCCAACAATGTAGATAAATAAAGAGATTATACAATTGGCAGTACCTGCCAGTCCAACACGTGGGGGGGTCAATGCCATAGGGGAGATGGAATCTCTCCAACTTGACTCAAAGATAAAGTCTTTTCCCCAGATGACTTGGATGAAGAAACCTCAGTAGAAGGTGGGGGAGCAAAACTCGATAAAGGAAGAATCTTCAAAGGTGATGTTGAACTTTTTGAAAGTTTAAACAACACGTTAACATATGAAAAATTTTCCACAAATGGACAAGCTTTGCATGAAGAAATAGAGTTAAATACCTTTATCTTGGTGACAAGAGGAATATCATCATCATCAGCAGTAGCATCATCATCATCAGACAAATTGAGTGAAATTGGAGCTAGCTGTTTATAGTTGGAAGCATCCTTAGCTATTTCAGTTTAAGTAGAAGAGGAGCCAGATGGAGTAGGATGTGTTGCAGTACGTTTGATGCGAGCAGAAGGGGACCTCAAAGTAGAAACAGGGTCTTAGCAGATATAGGAGCAGCAAGAATGGAAGAGGAGTGGGAGAAATAGAGGAAGCCCCTGGACTCTCTAACAGGTGAAAAGCACGGTTAACATCAGTCGCAAACAGTCTATATTTCACTGATGGCCAAAAGCGATCAAAAATAGGGTGAATAACAGGATAAAGTGCATCAAAGACCTGTGCTTATATTTTGGTAATGGTATGAAAACGGTCTGTCAAACTCTTAGAGAAGCATGGAGGAACAGGCTAAGTTTGGCCAAAACCCAACTAACGAGCAAAAAATTGGGGAGCATATATCTCAACTCCAGCTTTGGTGTTGGTTTCAGTCAAGATACCATGGAATAATTCCCTTCCAATTAAGAATTGAACCCAAATGGGCAAAACATCGCTTGTATTACTCATAGTAGAAGGAGTCTGTACATAAATTGGAATTAGCTTAGTAGAGAAGAAAAAAAAAAGAAGGGATTGAATCCAAGGTATAACAGAATGTGAAGACCTCCATTTAGGGCATCTTAACAGAGCTCAGTTGATTGATGAATAGCCCATAGCCGCTAACTGACCTTGGAGAAGTTTGGAAAGTACCAAGTTGTGGAAAATAGGCTCTCAACCACAATTGAGCAAGCCAAAGAGGATCACTGCAGGAGGTACACTATTCCTCAATTGGGATTGGAGAGAAGTCATGCCTCTATAAAAGGCGACTAACGTGCTAACTCATGAGCTATGGGCAAGTAAAACATGGAAGGTTTCATGCTGGGAACACAAATGACATATTTACAAAGCCAAACTTGGAAGAAGGCCACGCGCTCAACATAAGTAGGTTCAACACTAGTGTTGTTATAGAGTGTTTACATGGCCGAATAACAATCAGTAAGCTTCTTGTCAAATTTTGGGACAGCCCCAGTGACAAGATGGTAGGGGAGATGGTCTCGCCCAGGGGTGAAAGATTGACTAAAGCACCAACATAAGCACCAACATCCCTTAAAGTAACAAACATGAGGCCAATGGGGAAGATAAATGTATTATATTCAGAGGACCACAAACTCAAAGCTATAGGGAAGCACGGGATCATAAATTGGGTGGGGGACGAAGAGCAATTTCCAATAAATCAGAAATTCTAGCGCGATCAAAATTGCTTTTGGTAGGGCCATGTTTTACCATACGTGCATGCCAAAAGCGAAAAGTAGCATCAGATTTAGGCTAAGTACGAATACCTCGCTCCCAGATTGGATTTAATGGAAAAGGGTTCAGAAATGGAGGATCGTGAGTGCGGGAAACAACTGGCCCACCCCAGCTTGGCCCACAGAATCTACATCATTGAATGATGGGCCTAGATAAAACTCGTTGCGGTCAGAGTTGGCTGGTGAAAGGAAGATCGGAGCTATGTACGGTCTGGTGAGAAGTTCTTGATAGTTTACGAAACTGATGAAATTCTTTGAAGTCGTCATTTTCTAAGGATTTCAATCTTTATAAGGGTTTAGAAACGCAAATGCTTGAGTGGAGAGCCTAGAAGATGAACAGTATTGTTTAGAAAGATGTGAGGATACGAACGTGGGTATAATGGCGCGAAAGAATGGCATGCTCTGGGCTTATAGGAGTAACATATTATTTCACCTTTTGAATATAGAAGGTCATCGCCAAATAAGAGAAATTATTAGGATTCATCCCCTTTCTTTGGATTTCAAGTATCGCGGGAATTTACAAAGGATGAATATGACATAAAATTAATAATCGATATTAATTCTGCTATATTGGGGGTAATTGTTGACACATAAAAATGAGGCCCAATTAAATAGCCCAAAGAGGAGAGCCCCAATTAGGGAATTCGAATGATAGGCCTAAGTGAGATCGTGTGAAGAGGGCCCAATACAGAACTGTGCAGTGGAGGCCCATCATCGCTCAAGTCTACAAGACATCCAAGCTTTGGGCGAACACAGCCCCTTATCAATATTTAGGGCGATAGTGCTATTATCACCCAAACTTGTGAAACGCTCAGAACCAAGGAGAATTGCTATTTAAAGCAATGGTTATTAAGGCAGTTAGTGATCAATCTTATCACGTCCCATGATCTAAGAATCTCAGTGACAGACGGTTAAACAACGGAGGTACTAGAAGCAGTTAAAGCGACAGTTCTTTGACAAATCAGCCATGATAGAAGACGTGGGTAGTGACAAGAAGACAAGCAGTTTTGGACAGTTCCACAACAGCAACTGTAGAATGAGTATAAAAGAGAATAGAAGACATATAAGAAAGCCCCTTCCCCCGAATCAAACAATCTCGAACAGAGAATATGTAATTTACATTTCCTTTAATTTTCATCGCATTTAACTTTCAATTGTTGTGTGTACTTGCGCCCCTTGAAAGCATTTTGCTTTTTGCTTACTGTAAATCTTCATCAATAAAGCACCCCTTTTTGGGACTTTGTTTTAAGAGGTATGTTCCTTACACAATCATGTGAACCTTCTTTTAATTGTTAGCGAGACCCTACTTTCCACGCGAAACAATTATGAATTTCACATAATGTGTTGTTGAAAATGATTTTACAAAAAAATGATCTTAATTTTTTTTCCCCCTAAAACAAGCTTTTAGGGTTCGTTTGATTGCAATAGTGAAAAATGGGTAGAAAAAAAAAATATTTTACAGGGAAAATAATTGTCTATAAATTATTTTCCAGGAAATTGTTAATTAAGTGTATTTGATTGGTATAATTTTTCACCCGAATTTTTTTTAAAATTTTGGATCTTTTTGTTCACGTTTGGTTTTATTTTACTTGGAAATTGTTCATTAAAGCGAATTTTTTTACAATTGGTTATAAAATTTGTTACCATTGCCAAAATAATAATAATAATAATAATAATAATAATAATATCTCGAAAACTATTTTTTATCAAAGTTTAGTGTTCGTTTGGCTTTATTTTATATAAAAATTGTCCATTAAAATGATTTTTTTTTTTATTTTAAACAATTGGTTACGAAATTTATTTTCATTGCCAAAAAGAAAAAAAAAATCGGCCTAGAATTCATTTTCCCAACAAGTTGGGAAAATGAAAACATAGCCTTAATGTGATGTGAAATAACTTTTTTTTAAAAAAAATTATAGTTTACTATTCTTATGGTACCACTATACGTGACACTATTTTATAACTACCGAAAACGGGTCTGGTCGATTTTTTGGATTGCGGGTTTTTAGCCCAGTCCTACTATTTTCTATGAAAGTGTCAATCCGAGATGTAATAAACAAAGATGGATTTGCATGCTAACATGTAACAAATTGTTAAATCCAAGTGAAGAGAATGATTGAGAAATTCCAATTATAAGAATAGAACGAATTAAAGTTCCAAGCTCGAGATAATAATCAAATTCTACTCTTAATATAAATTCTCACTTACAAATAAAAATAGTGAGCCTAGCGTAGATAAATGTTTCTGAACATAACGTACTTTTGTCGGTTTGCATTCTCAACAAAAGTAAATATAAATAATGGATTGCTACATTTACAGTCCTTAGCCCACACACATTAGTGT
>CAIGRO010071413.1:0-23303 GCA_903798355.1 Fraxinus baroniana
CATTTGGTCACAGATTACTAAACATCTAATCACAGACTATTGCCACTACCACTATGGCCCTCACCACGCCGCCACTATTACCAAACATCTGGTCACAGTCGACTAGATAATTGGTGACCATTCACTACAAGAAAAAATGTACAGACACTGCAACTTTACTTTCATCACTTCCCTCTATTTTTCCCAATTCCAAAACCATTGGTCTTCTTTCATAATCAGGAAAAAATCGTCCATCAAAATGAAATTCAAAGCATTTATCACAAAAAATGGCATAAATCTCCTGGAGAAGAGAATTTTCACAGCATTAGACAAAATGGGCTAAGTTTCACATCCCTATTTGACCCGTGACCACGCCATTTTCCTTCACAATCTCCTCAATGGCCATGGAATTCAATCCGTAGCCCAGTTCAAGAAAGAAGCCCTTTTCGAAGATTACAGGATTTCTAACCATGGTTGTGCACGTCGACTTGAACTGCGCAGCCTCTTTGAAGGAGGTGGTGGCTGAGGGCGGATCCCAAACGTCCCGATGCATCCATTACGCAGACGATTTGGTTTAACATTGCTGATACCATTTCTCTACACATAATGTACATGCAGAGAGAGAGAGGGAGAGTGTGTGTGCGCGCGTGCGCGCGCGCTGGGTATGTGGTATTTTGTGTGTTATTCAAAGAGAGAGAGAGAGAGAGAAAAGGGGAGATTTACAGAGAGTGTGGGGAAAGGAGAGGAGGCGAGAGAGATAGAGAGGTGAGGGAGTTGAGAGTGATAAATTAGGGTTAGGGTTTTAATATATTACCGATTTTTGAATAGTGAAATTTAGTCCCTGATTTTTGAATTTCAATCTTCAAACATCTGAATTATTATAATTTTCCCATATATATAGTTGAGAGTGATAAATTAGGGTTAGGGTTTTAATATATTACCGATTTTTAAATAGTGAAATTTAGTCCCTGATTTTTGAATTTCAATCTTCAAACATCTGAATTATTATAATTTTCCCATATATATATATGCACTAGGCTTTAAGTTGTAGATGAAAATGGAGTCCAAAAACGCATCAAAAAGCGAAATGGGCTTTGAGCGACGGGCGACGGATCTGCAACGATCGAACGACAGAGTCTCATGTTGTTTTTCACCAGACTCACTCGAGCGTCCAACTAGCGTCAGGCTCGCGAAAATGCGACGACTTTTTCCTCCAGCCAATTATTTTGATCTCTTCAAAACCTTCCAATTTAAACTCCAATACCCAATAGAATTTGGGTCAAACCACAACATCACCAATTCCCACGTCTTGAATTTCACGTTATTCGAGTTCCAAGGAAGCATTCCATTGTTTTCCTAAAGATAGAACATATCTCAAATCATATGATATTTGACAAATGTAGGTACAAATTCAATTACACTCTACTAGACAATGAATTATGCATATATAATATGCAGAATTTAATAAAAATAAAACCTTGTATGTTTTATTGGTTATATAATAATCCAAAATCTTATGTTTGGACCCATTCAAGAATGTATGTAAATAAAGTTATCAAAGGGCTATTAACAAGTCATGTAGAACCACTAGCAAAGGTCCTAAACACTGAAGGCACCATAAATAAAATAAATCAAGTTAGCATTTTGCCTACAATGTCTATTTGATTCCATTTCCTATGTTCCGAGGATTAAGTCTAAGAGATATTTACAAGAAGATCAGGTAAAATATAACAGATCATAAATACATCATTTCTCCTTCGCACTCTCATCCAAAGCGGAAGCCTTGCATATTGGACATGAATTCTTGATCGATAACCATTTCCGTATACAGCTTACATGAAAATCATGGTGACAGATTTTCAGAGTCGCAACATCATCTAAGTGTTTGTATTCCTCCTGTTAAAGACAAAATAATTGCACCAGCTGAGCAACTTTCCTTTTAAGTAGTTATATAAAATTCTTGATGGAACAAAGCAAATATAGACACGAGTGGACAAAAAGTTCAACTTAACCTACTTAAATAGTTCACGCTAACATCTCCAACTCAAACTAAGGAAATATATATAGAGCGTGCATTGTGTGTGATGTGGCCATGTGGGGTCTCACCAGACAGATAACACACGTTTCTTCTTCTTGGAATTGGTCTGACGAACAATAGATTGACTCAGTCAAACACTTTGAGATTAAAGCCACAGACAAACCAGTGCTGACATTTCCAATCCTCTCCCCTAGTGCGAGGAGCTCCTGTTCATGCCAATACATAGTGGTTTAGTAACTAAAGTAACAAAGGGGTAAAGTAGGAGAAAATGGGAAATATAAACTATAACGTGACCTCATAGCTCATATTGTCTATGTCAAGCCTCATGCTCGTATGCTGATCAAAGGGATATCTGGATCCATAAGAGGCTGAAGGACCCACAACATCCTGAAACATTGTTGAACTCGGAGTAAGAATCTCAGGCGTGAAGAATATATAATGCCTTAGTATCATTAACCAATAGGTGAAGAAACAAATCTTATATTGCCCTCAAAAAAAGCTTTTTGAAGAAATCTTATATTGCCCTCAAAAAAAGCTTTTTGAAGAAATATAAAATTATCTGGCTCGCCTTACTACGAATAAGCAACAAAAACATCAATCGCTATTAAACTAAGGGCCTGATTGGTACGGATTCTTCAATTCTACAGTAAATCAATTCTCATTTTTCAACCACATTCTTCAATAAAATAATATTTTACATCACATCAATAATTTTTTTCTTTTTCAACCACACATTTCCCATCATATCACTATTTAAAATCAATTCTTCCCCCAAAAAATCTACACCAAACAACCTACCAACTCTACAGTAAATCAATTCTCATTTTTCAACCACACATTCTTCAATAAAATAATATTTTACATCACATCAATAATTTTTTCTTCTTTTTCAACCACACATTTCCCATCATATCACTATTCAAAATCAATTTTTCCTCCAAAAAATCCCTACCAAACAAGCTCTAAATTTATACCAAGGGAGAGACTAGAAAGAACACATCAAGCACAACAGATGGATGCATATGAATCTAAAGTATTAAGTTTTACCCGAGATCAAAAAATTTACAATTTCTGCCATAAAAATTATTTCAGTGACTAGAAGGAATATTCCATTTCTTATTCAGGATAAACAGTATTTATTACTCTTAAGAGGAAAAAAGTGTGTAATAAAGAACAAGGTCTCCTTGATATAAAGAGAAACCGAAAGAATAAAAGAACAGCAAACAAATAATTCCCCACAACCACATTGCACATATCTTAAAATTTTGATTACTCGAACAGATAGATGCATTCACGGCTTCACCCACAAATAGGAAAGGAATGCCATCATTTCCCATAAGCACAGAGATGTCCATTTGTGATCTGAAAATATTCTCCCTTAATTGCAATCATGCCAACTTCAACAAAATATTATCGCCCCACCTCCATAACCCCAAGTTTTTTTGAGGATCAAGTCTAGAGTCCGTCCCTCACTCTCTCCTCTGCCTCCTCTTTCCTTTTCGTTTCCTATATTATTTTCTCAAGAGTGAGTGAGATTGATGTGAATTGACTAAACAGAATCAAAGGACTAAAATAGGTCACAACTGTAGATCGATAAAGAAAAAAGGTTGCACCAGAAGATGACATTCTATCAACGATAGATTAGTTCCTTCAAATTCTACCAACAAAACTGGTCTGGACACCATTGAATCGAAAATAAAAATTACTAGGTTCTTAAACATGACAAGGAAGATATCAATACATCGTGACAATTTCAACAACAGAGTTTCTGGGTAAAGATAGCAATGGCCTCTGTAAATAAAATACTTTGGGAGTTAAAATACTTGCGACTCTTGAGTACTAAAAAAAGCAAATGTTCTTAAAGATGTTGTATGCACATACCTGTGCGGGCATATGATCCTGAAGACTTGAATCCTCAGTAAAGGGGCTATATCTATCACTATTTCTCCCATTTCTGTCAATGTTGCGGAATCTTACGGTTGGAAACACTCGAGGATGTCTGAAGGGATAACTTTCTGCAACCATATGCTGCCCTTCATCTGAGGCACTCACTTGGCCAGTGCACAAGTTGTTTGAAGGTCTGGAAGTTGGAGCGTATCTTGGACCAACGCTCCTAAATCCTCTAACAGGCGGGCTGAAGTTGTGCTGTACATTTGGAAAAACAGAGTTTCTGCTTGAGGTAACACCGCTGTGGCACCCCTCAATCTCTAAAGAAACACTAGGATGATTGTTCACTGTATTCAGAGAGTGAGGCGCGTGACAGTATAAACTGGTATCTGCAATTTTAGAAGAAAAAAATCTTACTACCATGTGTTACACAATGAAAAAAAAGCCATAAACCTTACATACAGCAGAAGTCATACCATGACCAGCAGTTGACATGACCCTATGATTCCATTCACTTGTTGGAGCATTTGAACTCTGCCCCCCGAAATCCACTAAACTAGATTGATCAGAGGGTAGACTAGAAAAAGAATGGCACAGAGAATTGCTGGACAAATGGGTCCTGACCTGATTATTTTCCAAGTCAACTTCAGCTCTACTCCTGACATTCCTCAGAGAACCTTCACCTTCACCTTCACTACCAACACAAACACTATTAACCCTGTAACTGGGAGGATTTTCCCAAGGTGTATGATAAGAGTCAGTAGTCTGCATATCCTGCCACGGGTCAGAGGGAAAAGAGAGATCTGACGAACTTCCAACATTGTGATATCTGCTTGCACTGCCACTCTCATGCATTGGAGGCGCTCCAGGGCCCTTTCGCTTATATGGGCACCTGCTATTGCCCACTGTCGGAGCAGAAGAACCACCATCTACCCAAGGGACTGTTTGCCGAGCAAGATTGGAAGAGGATGCATGATGTGGATAATTTTCTTGAAGCATAAGTAAGTTCTCAGCAGGAGGTTGATGAACAAAAGGATTGTGCGATGAACCAGGAGCCTGTGGTTGATAATGCGGCATTTCGACATTAAGATTTGAGGAAGAGTATTCACTCGGCATAGGAGCAGCAGTCCACAGAGAAGTGGAATGTCCACCTTGGATTGTCATATTATCAACAGGATGAATATGCGCACTGCCATCAGAAACACCGCCCCTTGCTGCAGAAACAACAAAGATGAAGTACATGAAGACAGGATATTTACCAAGTCAGGATAAACAAGATAACACCATCGAGGTGTTATGGGAAAGGGAGGACATTTTTCCAAGATGAATAGGACATGAACATTCATCTAGATAGAATTCAGTTCGTTTAATGGATAAAAAAGATTGATGAACAATATCAACCATATGCATAAAATGGGTGGAGAAAAATAAGCAACTACCCATATGCATGTACGGTTGCTCTGCATGATTCCAGTCCTGATTATTATCGCTCTCAAAAATCTGAGGTGTCTTGAGTACGTGTCTATGCCCCATAGCTGTCTAAGCCACAGAGCAGAAAAAATGTTTCTCGAGCAGACCAAAACCTGCAAGCACAAAAGGTTCAGGAAATAGAGCTCACTATGGAATTATAGATAAATGAACAAAATAGATTAGCTCATTTCAACAACTCCACACAAGTTAAGGTGACTCAATGTAGATCTCATTTTACCAAGTATCGCTAACCTTCGAGGCATGATGTTAATTAGCCACACCAAAATAGGTACATGTATAAATTCAGATATCACTCAAAATAAGCAATTAATACATTCAACCTGTTAACTTCTACCAGGGAGGCTTTAGCGTGTCTAATTTCTGCAAAAGTGTCTCAATGTTAGGTTTATCTGGACAATCCTTTCTAATTAATAATGATGGCAATAAGAACCTTCAGGTAACCAGAATCATCAACAAAGGAAGAATCAGAGTTAGAAATAGTATATCCTCCCAAGATATAAAGACGAGGATGTACAACAGTAAGAAGATATACTCCAGTCCTCGTACAAATTTTCAATTCTAAAATTTTTGCAGCATCTAATATGCCCAACCTTCGTGCAATTGGCATATTATTCATCAAGGGCCCCTATGACCCATGACCTGATAGCAGCCAGTTACAACCAAGACTCTGGGGATCGAGGAGACTAGGCCTCTGAAATTTTCCCAAGTGTTCTAAATTATGATGTAACCATAATCAAGACCAATTTATTTAAAAGAAGAACAATCCTTCACTACGTCAAAATGGTTAGGTATTAGCGAGTAAACCAAAATTCTAACAACCATGTAGCTCCAATATGAATAAAATGATTCATGCAGATAATGCATCAAATGTCAGAAACAACCTACAAGATTGACCCCATTCTCCTAGATTGACAGTTAATAAGTACACTTCTATTTAAGAAGCCCTTCTCATTTTGAAACATGTAACTTCAAAAAAGGCGTAAGAATCATGGCATAGGTTAACACATAATTGAAATTTTGTCAATATAAATAAATATTTTTATATCGATCGACCACAAAAATACACCAAGCTTTCTTATTTAGTAAAGTGTTAAAGTGAAGACATCCACACAAACAGGTTAACAAGAGAAATGTAAAGCAATAACTCAAAAAGGTCTTTAAAAGTCTCTTCTTTGGAGATATTTAAACCTATTTCTCTTGCATTCTCTAATGTAATACTATTCTCCATTTCCAACAGGATGAACATATAAACAGAACTTCTGGAGTCAGAAGATCTAATGGGATAGATTTAAAATATAGCAAGTATATTGTGGGTTTATGAGAATGGAAAGTGTCCATCAATGGCAACAGTAAACTTGATATGGCATAATTAATTATTATAACAATCTTCGTAAATTATTAATCTTTCAAGGAGACAACATAAACTTGGAACTTAAGTGCTTCACAGCAATTCAACTTTCCACCATACAGAATATAAGAGCAACCAAGAATCAACTTTTCCTTTAGATCATAACAGTTCAACAAGGTGATCAGTTTCAAGAAAGAATGATTCAAGTTCACTATTCTACCGAAGACGAGATTAATTCCATTGTTTTTGTGTCCTACAGCAATTACAAGGACAAATTTCATACAGGAAATCAAAATGTCTGCACAACGTATATGAGAACTTAATCGAAGATAGATCCGACCCAATTGTCCCAAAGAAAGACTAAAACTAACTTGACGTTCTAATGTTTGACAGCCTTGAAAATGAATACCTGTGATGATCTTTGATCATAAAGTCAAATGCTAGTTAGTCAAGAAACTTGGGCAAACTATGTTCACTTATTTTTATTATTATTACCATGGCAAAGTCATTAATACGTGTAGAGTTACAGAGGGGTCCAAGTTCATATATAAAATTAACTTTCGCACCCTATCGTGTCTACTAAATGACGCATACTGGGGGGAAGTGAAGAAGATCAAATGATACACTCAAATATACAGCTCTAAGGAATTCGAAAACACTCAAGTCAGAGGCATGTGTCAAGAAAAGCAAACAACTAGACCACAGAGGGAAATTCCAAGAAATTAAAGAAAAATACAACAAATCATTTACAGACAGAGCGAGGATCAACAAAAAACAAAGAAATAATGCTCCCCCCACAAAATAACAACGATTGATTCCAAGAATAATGCACCCAGGAACACTATTCGATCTTCAAGCTAACTGAGGCACAGGCATCAGTGTTTTAACTCATTGAGAGAAGAAGCTAGTCCACCAAAAGGGAAACTTGTCTGTAAGAAAATCCTCTAAGAGACAAGTAGAGTCCTAGAAAAATCTCAGGCTATGATTTTGTTCCAATGTCGGGCCACAGGAAAACTTGCCAGCAGAAACTTAAGTGATCATCAGCACTCCGGACACCATGTTGATTGCTTCCCATTTAACTATTCTCGTAGGGACATGATGTACTAGATAGAAAGTCCCTCAGGCAGATAATCAGTGTCCAAAAGGCACTGTTCTTAACTTACTTTATAACGGAGGGCAGAAATTTCATTGCTCTACTCTTAATCTAGATTGTTTTCTTACTCAAGTTGATTTTCAGCCTCCATTTAGTATGATCACGATCTTTAAAGAAACAGCTTAAGCATCACAAACTCAACAGCATCAACCAAATGGTAAGCAACCAACACACAGCTCAATTCAAAGACAATAAACTTCTGCCAACAAGCAAAGAAATTGAGGTGTTCATTGGAGAGATTATATCCAGTTGCTCAGGATCTCTAGAGGGTTGTAATTACAACCACAGATCAAAAACACACTTCCATCGTACAATCCACTTAGTCTGCACATTTAGCCCAACCCAGTACGTCAATTTCCTGCTACCCAGTTGTGTTGAGAAAAGAGCTGGTCAACATAATTCCTAAAAGGCATAGAAGCACTCACCTTGTCACCATAAACCAACATGAAGACAGTAACGTAACTGCCTTCTCTCCCCAACTTCAAATGTATGTGGAATAATCAAATTTAAAGAGATACCTTAGTATTAATGGCAAGGAGTTCTCAAAGGATCCTAACTTTATTAGACAGAACGATTGACGATGCAAATAAATTCCACAGAGAAGAAAATTATCATATTTTGCAAAAATGACGTAATCCAGAGGTTACAATCTCTATCTAAGCTCAGAAGTTGATGCATATGACACTGCAACCGTGACAGGGGTCAGTCTAACAATTCTTGGAGGGCACCCAGATGTCAAAATCAAACTTGTTCATTTTATCATCCAGATAGACAAAACGTGCCTGCAATAATATTTGTAATTCAGAATCTTCATACCAGGAGACTGATTAGCTATTTACTTAATACATATCCTGTATGTCTAGGTAACAAGTGTTTTCCAGGCTTTTTAAAAACTAAAGTTTCACCAAGGTACAAAAATGCATACAAAGGAAATTCAATATTACATCCATGACCTACCTACACTAAGACATGTTCTCAAAACTGCATAGAAGACTTTTTATCATTGATGAGTACTGAACCACAAGAAACAATTTAAAAACTTATGTAATCTGGGAAGTTTGCTTTGTAAAACAATTATCAGTCTGGAAAAGACTGTAGAGGACTAAGCAAAGAAACATCTCACCTGCAAGTTATGCCCCTCATTCCACGGGCTTTGCAAACTCGTGTTCATTTTAAAGGCAAGGAAGATGAACCAATATAGTATACCATCACTGTACCAAAATTCAGGCTGAAGTAAATCACAAATGTCTAGGTTTGAACTATTAGGCTGATATACGGATTCTAACAAATCAAAGGCCAAATCCTCCATAAATACAAGCCACCAGCAACCCCTTCCCGCATAGTGAAAAACGTCTAAACCTATTTGTTGTAATCCAGAATAATACTACCTCAAAAGGTAATTGAACTTAGGACCTAGGAAGATAATGACGAGCAGAAATATATTTGAATGATGCTGAAAGATCAGCAAAGGGGTGCTTACAAAAATAAGAAATGATACATTCATATTCAAGCAACATTGACAACCACTGAAGGCATATCAAATCAACCAAAAACGATCAGAATGGTACAAATTTCTAAATCCAATGGGGAATAATAAAATTATGATAAACTCTACAAAAGGGGGTAAAGGAAAAGTTTAATTCATCATTTAGCAATATGATTAAGAAAGTGAACCAGACAATGAATGCGCTGCGTATGGCAGCATTGTTTTTATGTTCCCTCACTTTTTCAGAAGGTTGTTATATTAATTTGAAAGGATAATCCAACTGTATATAATGTAGCTGAAACAAATGGGATAGAGCATTTTTGGCTAATTTTAAAAAGATTACTTAAAAGTAAGTTTTAAAATAAAAAGACTTATTTATTTATTAGCCCGGAGTTGGAAATAAGTAACTTATTGTGATAGTTATTAGTTAGGTAAGATTTACTTTCAAAGTAAGTAACTTTTTACAAAATAAATTAAATTATCCAAACATGATTGGAAATAAAAACTTTCTTGAAAAATAAATTCATTTTTATGTAAGCTTCGCAAAACAGACTCTAAAGAGAAAGCTGAAGGACCCTTTCAAATAGGGAAAGCTGAAAAGTTATTGAAAAATACCAACCTAAACAGTTCCCTATTAACTGTGTAGTCACATAGCAATCTAACCACACGAAAGTTTAATAATTTCTATCAGAATCAGTTACATAATAAATAAATTGAAATATAGAACGGAAAAAAAATTAATAGAAGCAAATATACCCATCAGAACTTATACGGTCAAAAAATAGCAGCAAAAATTAAACCATCATGACACCTGCGCAGCCAAGCATGCTAAAAAACTAAACCGACAGTAAAGATCGTAATCTGATACGGAACTAAAACCAAAAAAAAAAAAAAGCAAAAAAATTCTTATTCTCAAATTTGAAGGATAAGAATTTCACATTTTTACTCTCAAAATTTTCAACTTGTATTGATTTACTAATGAGAAGTTGGGTTCAAAATTTCAAATCAAATTCTAAAAAATAAAAAATCAAATCAAAATTCAAGATTTACTAATTTATNAGCAAAACATTTTCTGTACATCTACCTTTTTTCGAACATTAAAGTGTGGTACTTTTTCATTTCAACCCTAGAAAAAAAAAAAAAAAAAAAAAAAAAAAAAAGATCATAGCAACACGTAGACGGAGATGGTTCATCTGAAGTCTGAAGATAAGAAAAATGAAAACAACATAGACCAACAAATAGAAATTATAAAAGTTATTATTAACGATAAAAAAAATTACCTCGGAAAATCGATGATCCGATGGTTCAGACGAACGATTGAGAAAAGTATGTGTTGATTTATGTATAGACTCAAAAGGTAATGTAAGAGTGGAAACGGTGAAGATTATTTTATAGCGGTTGGGTGCAGGCTGCGGGGATTACGATAATAATAATTTAACAGTATTATGTGAATAAAATTATTTAGGCCCGTTTGGTTTATCTTCTATTTTGCCCTACGTTAAAATTTTCATTCTTATTCTTTTATTTATTTTCAACCACATATTATTCAATAAAATAATATTTTTTATTAAATTAATAACTTTTTTTTTCAACCACACATTCTTCATCAATCTACTATTTCAAAATTCATTCTTCCAAAATAATGTGACTCAAACACACTTTTTACTTCTAATTTTTGTAGAAATTATTTTAAGAACTTCTTTTTAAAAATTCTTTTAGCAAGACGGAATACTTTTAAAAATTATCCAAATATATTTTTAAAAAAATTTGAAGTTACCTTAATTTTTTTGTTAGAGGAAGTCGTATTGGATCGACTTTCTCTAAGAACTCTTTTAACTAGAAAAAATAAAATTAGTAAAATGGGTTCGAAAGCTACTTTTGGATCTTAAAAACTCTTTTTAACTTTTTAAAAATCATGTCAAACAAGCCCTTAGTCTCAATACAAAAATGCAATTTTCTTTTCAAACAACAAGGGTAAAATAGTTCCAACCCATTTAACCAATTCACCTCCTCTTACGTACGAATGTTCAATCGTTGTTTTCTTCTTCAAAAATTCCCATTTTCTTTCATTTCTACAAACTTTTGTCATTTCTCCTCTCCTCTCATCTCATCGGCGCATAGTGGAAGCATGCAGAGAGAGTTTTTTTAGCGAGCGAGGATAAGAAACATTACGTGTTGGGTATTTTTGTTTTTCATTTCGTATTTTGGTGTTTTACACGATTGACAGTTTCTGTGGAGTTTTTATGTTGTCTATTGTTGTTGTGCAGACCTTTGAGGAGAAACATTTTTCTTCCATTTTTGAGAAATTTCGGAGATGATCGACCTAGTTATGGTATAGTGTTCATTCTTTAAATTTCTGTGTGAACTCATCTAATTCCACCATGCATTTATACAATTTTAGTGTGCAATCCCCAATTTGTTGGTTAATTTTGACGTGGACTTTATACCATTGCATGCAGGTGGTAATTCTCAATATTGCACTATCGAAGTACATTATGTAGGCTAATTTTATGATAAGCCAAATAATGTGGCATACGAAGGGGGATTCGTTCTTTTTGTCGAATTATTTCATGGTAAATGGTGCACCAGAGAAAATCTGCATAAATTCTTACACGAAACTTGTGATGAAAAGGTGTTGGAGTTTCACTACAAGAAGCAAAAAATGAGTTTAGGAAGGGGTTGACAAGATTGAAGAGTAAAGATGATATTAAGGGAATGCTCAGGTACAGGGATGGACATCCGATGCGAGAATGTATATCGTAGCCTGAATGCAATCATATGCATTGTCGTTATATCCTTGGTCTTCACAAGTTGATGAAGACCAAACACTTGAAGGGTGTTATGTACCATCTAATGCAGAAAACGAAGGAGGGGAGCTTAAAGGTAATTGGTCAGATCATTTTTTACAGGAGAATGTCGATGAATTGTGGCATAGTAGAGGAAACCTTACAATATCAGAACAAGGAAGATATAAATATGGGTGATTTGATTGCGGAAGAGAATCAAGTTATTGTTGAGGATCAAAACAAAGTACCAAGGGGGAAGATGAAGTCGAAGGTTTAGTAGAATCCGATTATGAGATGGAGCATGAGCCTATATCTACTGCTGAAGTTGGAAGTGAAAGAGTTAATTTTGATTTTAGATTTGGTGTATCAGATAAGTAGCAGGTTATGGATTTGGATACTAACTCTGGGGACTCCAATGATTTACGAAGCATTCAAAGTGAAGAGGAAAGCAATACAACCTCAAGAAGCAGGGCTTCCAATGTTGCTTTCAATGTGGTGATGGATATGGAGGATCCAGCGTTGGTAACTTGAACATATTCTATACTTCAATTTGAACATATTGTGTACTTTAGTTTAATGTGTACTTTAGTTTAATGAGGTCTGACATGCATTGGTTTTTTTTTTATTGTGCAAGTTTGGTATTCAAGTCAAAAGTCATACTAAAGGCTGCAATCATTGCACATTAAGTTCAAAAAGGACGACACTCACAGATTGAGAGCCAAGTGTAAGGGAGATTGTCCATGGGTATCGTATGCTACCAAGAGCAAAGTAAAGCAAGTTTTGTGATCAAAACTTTTGTAGAAGAGCATAGTTGCCCTATGGTGTATAAGAACTTTAAAGCGACCTCAACCTATTTGAAAGATAAGTATTTATTTGATTGGAGGACTGAACAAAACATGTCAATTAGTACATTTCTGGATATGGTTAAGTGGGATGGTCTGGGTAACATCTCACCTTGGCAAGCATATGGATCAAACGAGAATGCACTTGAAAAAATTAGAGGGAGTGTGATAAAGTATTGTGTGATTATTGTGAGGAATTGGAGAAAACAAATATTGGGACCACTTCTTTAGTTTATGGGTATGCTGGATAATTCATATAGCTGTATATTTGCCTAGGAGCATTGAGAGATGGTTAAATTAGGGGTTGCAAGAGGGTGATTAGGGTAGATGGTTGCTTTTTGAAGATAGAGCATAGTGGGCATTTGTTGACTGCAATTGGTGTTGATGCTAATAATTGTACGTATCCTGTAGCATATGTAGTTGTTGAAGTCGAACATAGAGATAACTAGAGATGGTTTTTGAAGTTGCTGAAGGATGATTGCATATACACAACAGTCAACATTGGACATTCATTTTCGATAAGCAAAAATAGTTGACTAATGCAATTGAGACATTGTTTGAGAATTCGGAGCACACGACGTGTGTTAGATATCTATACAACAATTTTAGTGTCTGTTACAATGGCTTAGCTTTGAATAATTATTTGTGGGATGCATCCATAGCCAATATTGGATAAATGTGGCTTCAACACATGCAATGGATGTTGGACCTGGACCTGAACTCGGCTATTTATGGATGACTTGAATGAAAACCAACTGCTCATTAGAGTAAATCCCACTTCAGAGAGTCAAATGAGTGTGATATGCTGCTCAACAATTTATATGAATCATTTAATAGTACAATTGTGAATGCAAGAGAGAAGCCGTTATTGACCATGCTAGAGGAGATAAATGTATATTTGATTAAGAGAATTGTAGCCCATAAAGGGGCCTTGTGATCGGTGGACACCAGTAGTAGGGCCTAAAATTCAAAAGATTATGGACAAGAATAGTAAGCTTGTAAGGATGGAGTAGGTTGAATACACAAGCAATGAAAAGTTTCAAGTTCGACACAATGTAGGGACTATACTACATGTTGTGGATTTAAGGGAAAAAACTTGTATATGTCATGGTTGGCAATTATCCGGAATTGCTCGTAGTCATGTGATTGCCTTAGTTGTATCTAGATGCCTTAACGTGATGGAGTTCGTAGATGACATCTACAAGAAGGATGCATATATCAAGACATATATGCCATCAATTTTCCCCATCACATGTCCGGACTTATGGCCTACCCCAGGTCTGAACCTTCTCAATCCACCAGCGTACGCAAAGAGGGCTAGGAGGCCAAAGAAAAACAGAAGAAAAGAGCCAAATGAGGTGGCTTCTTCAAGTCAGCTGAAGAGGTCTAGAAAGTCGAAGCGTAATGCCAATACGTTAAAGACAACTTCAGGAACAACAACATGTGAAAATGATCAGGGTTGATAATGCCATGTACGAATGTAGTGAAGCGGGACACAATAGGATAGGCTACAAAGGGGCACCACTTCCAGCACCTAATTAGGAGGGTGTTTGGTAGAGATTAAAATCGGATTAAAATTGAAAAACTAGCCGTTATTGTTGACTTTTATTAGACGAGTGGGACCCAACAACGGTCATATTTTCAATTTTAATCTGATTAGCCCAACCAAACAGACTCTAGGATTTTGTTGTCAGCCAAGTTCTCCTGTTAATTTTTTTTTTTTTAAACTTTTGTTTTTGTTCATTCGGTGGACATGCATTGCAATGAAGTTAGTGGATATAATGTAACACCTTTAAGGGCATGCTTGGGAGTTTTCTTTTCAATGGTTTTGGCCGATCTTTTGTGGCACCGTTTAGGAAGGGTTTGAAAAATCGGCGCTTGCTATTATTATTTAGCACTGGTTTTATGTTGTTTAAAAATCACCAAAAATTATTTTAGTATAATTTTGACCGGTTCTCCCAAGCCACCATATTAGCAGGTTTTGACGATTTTTCATATTCTCTTTTAATTTTACCATTTATGAAATAATTATTTCCAACCAACACATTCTTTTCAAGACTAACTAGTAAATAAAAATACATAAACTAAAAAATATTTATAAGCAAAAAAAAATTACATTGTATCTGAAAAAATACTTATAAGTAAAACATTACTTATAAAATAAGAAAAAATACATAATAATTAAAAAATTACTTATAAGCAAAAAGCCACTTCTATGTAAAAAAAAATTGTTTATAAAAATACTACTAATGAGATAAAATTCACTTATAAATATAAAAAGTTACTTATAAGTAAAAAAACTCACTTAAAATTATTTAAAAGTATAATTAACTTATAATTGTAAAATTTACTAATAAGTAAAAAATATTAACTTAAAATTTTAAGTGAATATTTAACTTTATTTAATTTTTTAAGTTTAACATATTAACTTATATGTAAAAAAAATAAAATTACATAGAACTAAAATATCACTTATGAGGAAAAAAATTTCATATAAGAAACAATAAAATAATTTTTTTTTACTACGGGATGTATATGTAATTTTATTCCTTAAGAAACTTTCAAGAACCAATGGATAATAAACTCTCAAGCATAGGTTGAACAATTTTAGAAACTACTCCTAAAACCACTTAAAATAGATCCGTTCATAAACGCTTAAAATCGATAATTTAAAAATGGTCCATAACCGGTACATCGAAACTCTCAAGCAAGTCATAAGAACTTGTTTTTGAACTACTGGACATAATTTAGCACATTCAGAACTTTTATTTGCTACACAATGGATATTTAGCACATTGGAAATGAAAGTTGCATTTGAATTGTTCTATTATATTTTTTGATTTTTTTTTGTTGAGATTTTGGTTAATCAGTGGTTGAATTGTATTCGAGTTGTTGTAATTGAATTGGTGTATTTAAGGAGTTTGAATTGCTATGTATAAACATGCTGCACATAGAAGAAAACATGAACATTTTTCACAAAGATTTTTGAAAAGTAGGGACGTTATGCACAAATATTTTTAAAAGGTAGGGATGTTTTTTCGTCAATAAATTTTAAAGGTAGGGATATTTTTAACAATAATACTATTCATCCTCACTAAAATTGAGCCCAAGTCTATGTGACAATTACAAGACATTAAATGATATGCTTAATTAAATGAGTCATGTGAATTTGTATTTAAATAAATTTATCATTTAATGTCATATATTGAGGCTCAACCCCAGTATGGATGAATATCAACTCTATTTTTAAAGAAATTATTACTGTATAGGGATTACTACCACAAAGTTAATTCAATGCTCAAAAGAAGTAAACAAGACCAGTTCATCTTCACCATCGAGCCAAAATAGATCATTCACCTTTGGAATCTAATATGTGCTATACGACAACCATTTTTGCTCATTCTTCTTAATTTACCCCTTGGTTACACCCTTGAGCATAAACTAGAAATGAACATCGCCGTTGATTAACCACCCATTCAATATATATCTTTCTAAAATTTTCCAGTAACCTAACATGACAGCGGTCGTAGTTGTGAAATATAATGTTCTTCACGACCTTTTTTCTATATTTAATGTAATAATTTAGAGTTTTTTTATACTCATGTTGTTATTGTTATTTATGGACTAGGTTGAAAACGGGAAGATGGGGTTAAATGAGTTAGAGAACTATTTTACCTTTGTTGTTTGAAAAGAAAACTATATTTTTGTATTGAATTAAGGGGGGAACTGACGGATACTAAATGGAAGGACGATTTTTATTTATTAAAAAAAGGTGAAAATAAGAACAAAAATGTCAAAAAAATAAATAAAAGATAAGGACGTTCTACCTAGTAAACTTGAAAAATGTAGGACTTTTCGGGCTAATTACCTAATGAATTAATCTATATATACCAAATAAATTACATAATGGTTTACATAGTAAAATCCTTACCCAATATAAAACATTTGGTACACGATCCTTACCCAATATAAAACGTGATGAAACCCCTAAAAACGAACGTTACTGCCGTCATTCCGCCGGTTGCCGCCTTCCCACCATTTCACCGTTTTTCTCTCAATTTCAGAATTTCTCACTCCTTACATACCAAAGTCCACCCTAATTGAAAGCTAATCTTAAGATTCTTCCTTCTTCCTCATCATTTAGACTCAATAAGGTAAAATACACACTGCATTTATATTGGCGTTCTGTTTCATGAATTTTTATTTTCAAATATATATTTATATTCTTCATCAGTTCATTTTCCTTGATGCCAATGGAAAGTCTCGGGCTTTAAATTTGTTTCATTAATTTTTGAACAAAAAAAATCATCTTTCTTTCTGTTTTCTGTGGGAAATGCCTCCAATTTTCCAGTTTTGTTCCCTGTAGCTGCTTTCTCCATCAATAGATTTATTTGACCAGTATACCAAGTCAACAGACGGGTGTTTAGGAAAAGATTGCATGCTTGAAACTCACGCATCGATTTCCATATTAATATTCCATGATTAAATTCTTCTGGATTCCATGATTAAATTCTTCTGGGGAATAAATTACAAGTCCCTAAACCGTTATCCCCTGTCCTCAATCCCCAAAACCCTACCCATTTCTGCTGCCTCCTGCATCCTCACGCCACTGCCGACTCCAATATTTTTCTCGTATCAGGTGTCTTCTCCCCTCCATTGTTGCCCTCTGTAATCCAGTATTTTATAATTTGGTAGACTCTCAGGCCTTGTATTGCCCGTAACTTAAACTTGTAATTTTTAGTACTATTTACTTGGTTTTATGGATTTGTCGTTCTTGGTATTATTTAAGGAAAGAAAGGAACAGAGTCTGGGTTGTTTTTCTGAGATGATTGATATTTTTTCCATGATAGGCAGACTCGTCAATGGACTCGCGGGAGTTAACTTCGGAAGAGCTCGAAAAGAAGAAGAAGAAAGAAGAAAAGGTTTTTGCATTAATTTATAAGTTATTCACTTGTTATATTCGTCATGAATTCAGAATATAAAGGAATTCATGTTTCTCTTAGTCTAGGTCAGGCATTGGTTTTAGAATTTGAAATGATTCCAGTTCTTCGGAAGATATAAGTTCTCTATCTGTACTGTTTTTTAAAAGAAATAGTCTTTTTTGTTCTAAGCTCTGTCGATTAAATGTGGCATTGCAACATTCTGGACCAAGTGCTGGAAAGTTCTTAGATTAGTAGTTTTTTGTTTACGAGAGGAGTCCTTGGATTTCATTTGGACCATTGTTTTGTTTTAGTTTGCTTGGTTTAGACTTTAGAGTTTAGACATAGCTTTTTATGCGAAATGGCTGTTTTGATTTCTGATTTTTTTTAATTGTTTACGAAATTAATAGTAATTTCACACGTTCTTTCATAGGCTAAAGAGAAAGAGTTGAAGAAACTTAAGGCTGCACAAAAAGCAGAGGCAGCCAAACTTCAGGTGTACTATCATCTACAGCCCTCTTAGCTTGGAGTTTCTCTATGCTGATCCCAATAGTGCACTTATTGTTATTATTATTATTGTTGTTGTTTCTTTTTGTCTGTTATAATACCTTATGCAGGCTTTCATTTGCAATTGAAGGCACAGCAAGCCTCTAATGCTCCCAAGTCAGGGAAGAAAAAGAATGTGAAAAGAGAAGCAGAGGAGGAAAACCCTGATGATTATATTGACCCTGAAACACTTGTGGGTGAGAAGAAAAAGCTGTCTCGTCAAATGGCAAAAACGTTCAATCCTAGTGCTGTCGAGAAATCGTAAGTATTGTGCTTAGAATATATTTTTTCTTTTTATTTTCTTCATTGTTATTGGATGCTTAATTTGTTATATTTTTCTTGTCCTTCTAATTTCTAATCTAATTAGGTGGTATGCATGGTGGGAGAAGTCGAAATTCTTTGAGGCAGACCCTAGCAGCTCTAAACCACCTTTTGTCATTGTGAGTTTGTCTACGAACCTTTCTTTGGTGTTGCTTTAAATTGTAATTGTTAGTTTGTTTTAACTATTACATCACAATTTAAGCGAGAGCACAGTGATGAGAATATTTTGGGAATAGTTGGATATTCTGTGTTGCATATCCTGATTCCTGAGATACTGAAAAGCCATTCAAAAAAAAAAAGTATAGTTACAAATGGAAATGAGCAGAATTGAACCTGACAATGGAACATGTAACAAATGATTTCCCTGATATTCTCATCTTCTTAGATCTCTCTCCTTTTCCATATCTTTTTCTTTCTATTCATGCCAATGTGCGTGTATGTGTGTGTATGTGTAAGTTTTCTGGGTATGATTGTGCTAACCTGGTTCTCTGAGAGAGTTTGTAATAAAGCCTTCAATATAGTTGAGAAACTCAAACAAGATCCGACAGAAAAAGTGTGAGATATAAGGAAATGTGAAATCAATGGATTCTATTTGACTGATGGGAAAAAAGGAATTTGTATGTACAAAAATACTAAGGTTATTTCAATCAATATTCAGACAGAGTCTAATCACTTCAGTTATAATTGAAAGCAAACATTCAATTTAGAGGTCTATGGTGCTGCCACATAATTATGATACTAGGCCATGTTGGACAACTTGTGTGCATGCTTTGCTTTTTCACACTTACATTCTTCGTTCAAACTTGTTATTTACTTTTGCATGCACATGAATATAGTATTTCAAGTGTTATTATTTCAAAGACATTATGTTAGGTACATAGACACATGAATTTTTTATTCTTGGCAGATGTAAATGGAAGGAGAATCACATAGAACGAATATGAACTTTTGATGAGTGGTTCAAGAAGACACAATGTACTAAATTATTAATAGTGTTCTATTATGGGCGAGAGAGCTCGAGGGACCTTTTAGTTACTGACATGCTAACTTGTGTAAAACAAGTCTATTGTTCAAGATTAATGGGTTAAACTGTCCTAATTACGCACTTCAATTAATTGTGTGTGAAGAATTTACAAGCTGATATGGACTGTGAACCTATAGATATTCACGTGTGATAGTTTTTGTAGTAAATATTCATCGAAATATTGTTTTTGACATGCACGGGTAATTCTGTGGTATGTGTGAGATGGGTAGTCTCATGGTTTAGACGTGAACATGATAGTTCATTAAACAGATCAGAAGACCTAGCTACTGAAATGAATTAATCATGAAATAAGTAATACTCAAGTATCTGCATGTATGTTTGATACACACACAAATAAAGACTAAGAGAGAGCTAGGGGGAGAATGTTTTACGTATAATTAAGTAAAACTGAAGAAATTAATGGGAATATATGCCAATTGCCAAGTTGCAAGCAATTGATTAATAGGAGAGCGATTGCCTATTTCCATAAAACCCCTGAGGGACAAAGTAGTGGAAATACCAAATCATGGCACATCTATTCAAAAACAATTTAAGCCCATATTCGTCTCTTATTCTTTCAAAACTCTTTTTTCTACGTACTCATTTTCAACCACACATTCACACAATAAAATATTCTACATGTAAACCAAAAATTTTTCCCTACTTTTTAACCTCACATGCTCCAAAAAAAATCGTTATTCAAAGCAATGTTTTACCCAAAAAAATGACAACCAAACATGGGCTAAATGTGTGTAAAAGGATAACATGGCAGAGATCAGATATCCTTGCCAAGTGATAAAAGTGGAAAAAATGTCCATGCGTTCAAATCTTCAACTTCAGTGCATATGATTCTCTCTTTAATCAAGATAAACCATGTACATAAATAAATTGTAAAGAATTATATGGGTTTGAATGGAAGTATGATACATGCAAGTGGACTTCACAAACATTTTAATTCAGTTATTTTTGGATTAGTCCCAATGCTGCTAGACTGCCACGAACCCATAAAGAGTATTATTCACTGCTGCACTTACCAAAACTTCTACAAGGTCAGCTATAAGTTCACACGGTTTTTAATGTAATGCTTACATTACAACTGGTGAGTTGTAAGTGCTAATATACATGTTTCCAATTTAAAATTTTCAAACTAAAAATAATATGATGATAACATCTTGCCATGGTAAAGAGGCGAAAAAGTTAAACTAGAGAAGATGAAAATGTTTTGGTGCTGTTTTGTTTTCCGCTTATTTGTAGATAATGTGTTTTTTAAAGCACGATGATGCTCTTTTTCTTTATGTTATTCCAACTAGCAGACAGGGTTAATCCAAGTTGAGATTTAAATAATTTTGTGGTCTGAAGCTTGAATGTACAAGTGCGATCTTGTTTTGGTGATGATAAAGATGACTTCACATACTTTCTTCTGATATAGACATATTCAATTTTGATGGAACTTTTAAGTAACCAATGGGTTGACTAGGGAAATGAAAAGCTTGAGATCATTATATGCGTAGATGAGAGGAAGGGCGGGAGTAGAGGAAGCGAGTTTGTCTGCACTTGATATTTGAATCGTCTGTGCAGTTTAATTACTCCTATTTACTCCTCTCCTTGTGAATGCAGGTTTTGCCACCTCCGAACGTTACTGGGGCTCTACATATTGGCCATGCTCTTACTGCTGCAATCCAGGTCTTGTAACATTGTTTGATGTTTCAATTGTGAAAGTTTATCCAGAAATGTAGTTTCATTTTATTTTTTGTTGAAATATTTCACCTCCAGGATACAATTATTCGCTGGAGAAGAATGTCTGGATACAATACATTATGGGTGCCTGGTACAGACCATGCTGGAATTGCCACACAGGTTGTACCTTCATAACCTTTTAATTTTCTGTAACTTCTTTCAGGGTGAATTTTGTTGTCTTGTTCATTTGCATGATGTACAAGTTGCTGAATATCTATATCTGTGACATGAGAATTTGGCTAGTTTAGTCCAACTGTCTCACATTGAGCATTCATGTGTCATATTATTGGCATGAAACTTGACCAAAAATTGAAAATCCTATGGGCCATGCATAACTTATTATCATAGGAAGCTAAAATGACAGAATGATATCAGGTACTTTTCTTAGTTATCCTAGTGAGATTCTTTTGTTTAGTGAAAATGTTGAAATGACCCAGGCAAACATTTAAACGCTCTAAAATATTTATGGATAGTTGTTACTGTGTATGTTGGATTAATCTGAATCGTCAAGCTTGCTGACCTATTATATTTAACTGACATTTATCTAATCTCACTCAGGTCGTTGTGGAGAAGAAGATTATGAGGGAAAAGAAATTGACTCGGCATGATATTGGTCGTGAAAGCTTTGTAGCTGAAGTGAGTTTAGCCACCTTATTGTATTATTCTTATATATATATATATATATATATATATATATATATATTCAATATTCTTTGACTTATGCTTGTGCCTAGTAGAAATATGAAGGCTAAGACGTTACCTATATAAAGGACTTCTAAACAGGAGAGGGAAAAAAAAATAGGATACATGAAATTCATATACTTAACTTTCATTCCTATTTTATAGATTTTGATATTTTGTTAATAGGTCTGGAAATGGAAGGATGAGTATGGAGGCACTATACTGAAACAACTAAGGGGTTTGGGTGCTTCTCTGGATTGGTCTCGTGAGGTAATAATTTTGGTTATTACTTCATCGTATATATAATCTGGACACTGTTAGTGGTGTTGCATAGTCCATTGCAATTCTGATAATTGGTTTTATGATGTTCTTTCCTGATCGTTATCCATCAACCCCCTTTCTGCTTAGTGCTTTACCATGGACGAAAAAAGATCAAGGGCTGTGACTGAGGCATTTGTTAGACTTTACAAGGACAGTCTAATATATAGGTACGTTCTTATCTTAACATCCATCGTTTTAATGCTCTCTAGGTGGTCACTTGTGCTGCGACTAAATGTATTGGGTTTCTTTGTGGTGCCCTGCTTTGTTAAGTGTTATCCTCCGTGCCAGTATTGTGGTGCATTACTATGTTGCTCGGACTCGGGTACGGGTATGTATCTAAGTGTCGGATCCATTATTTTCTAAAATATAAGATACGAAGATATGGCTTAAAAGAGTCCAGATTTTCGACACGGGTACGTGGGTACGTCTTTCAAGTTTCAACTTTTTTTATTAACCCAAGATGTCATTTTAAATATATCAAAATCAATCATTCACAAAGAAGGAAATGAGTATTGAATAAGGAGTTAAAGCGAATAAAATGGAATTTTGGGGTTTAGTTTTCAATTATGTAAAGTTAATTACTACATATTATATAAAATAGAAAATGAGGGATTTGATTACAATTTAAACCTAATGGAAAACTAAGTTGCACTATATGGAACCATTTTCATTTCATAAAAAGAAAACCCTCAACCATCGATACAGAGAGGAAAGAAGGGAAAAAAAGAAGAAAAGGCAAAGAGA
>CAIGRO010071416.1:0-10565 GCA_903798355.1 Fraxinus baroniana
CTATTTTTTAATTAATTAAATATTAATTCGATTAGATAATAGATTGTGCCATAAATATGCATCGGTTATATATACATTAAAAGTGCTTATGTCCAAAGTTGATTGGACCTAGGGCATAACACTTACAGAACCAAGTGACAAGATTGGAGCCAATGTAGACACTATGACCTGAAGTACTAAATCAGGTAAGCCCATGTAAGTTTGTAACTATGTTAAGAACCCTTGTTATGACTTTCTGATGAACTTCTCAAGAAGTTGTAATACTGCAAGAAATCTCATGCCGGTAATGGCCATGAACTGTAAGCACCCATTGCTGATCTATATAACTTTCCACCTTCAATGGGATTGCTACCAAAACCTGAAAGCTTTAAGATACTTGCCATTGGAGTATTGAGAGGATTTCCACACCGCATCTTGGCTTTTTTGCAGTAAATATGATGTAATTGGCTTGTGGAAGATGAATTCCCTCGCTAGTATGCTCCCTAAGAAGTAGTCATCTTCTCCCAAATCGTTTTACTTGAAATTCTTATTGGAGATAGTCATCATTGTACCATACAAAACTAGATGAATTGGTTGAGTGAAATTTTTGCTATCCAAATGTATAGACTTAAGAGAAGAATTGCATTGAACTTATCAAACAAGGTAAATTTTTTTTTTTTCACCCCACAACTCGTGTTATTTGTCAATATACCTAACTGAAACACCAATCTTCATGTGGGGAAAAAAAAAAAAAACTCTCTCTCTCTCTCTCTCTCTCACACACACACACACACACACACACACACACACACACACACACACACAATTTCCAAGGTTTAGAAGAATATAGATAGCAACAAAAGGGCATGTGAATAAGGGTTCACGAGAAATGGATATAGAGATGAGATGTCATTTTTGCACATCTATTCCTTTGCCTAAGAAAACGAAACAAAGAGAAATGAGTGTGGATGCAAATGGATTCTTACACATGTAACAGTGTCTCTAGTGTTAGTTTTCTCTGTTACATGTGAGTGCACATGCATGTGATGTGAGGACTATTGTATCAATGTCATCTTATTATATTTCATGCATCGATTTTTGTGATTTTGGAATTTATGTATAGATACTCCCGTGTATATCTTGGTATACAGTATAATGAACAAAATTTTCTATTCTATTCAATCATTCATATCGAATATACTATCAGTGCATTTTTAATCGGGGCTATGCAATATAATAAACATGATTTTAACTTTTTTTTTATTCATATCAAACATGCACTTGAAAATAATTTGAATGGTTACACATAAAACCTTTAATAGAATGTAATACGCCTTATTTATACGTGTACAATTTGCTCTTGTGATTCTATTTTTTAACCGATTGAAATAAAAGTATAAATTCAGTGATTATAAAATAAAACTTACTCTATAGCACACTTAAAATTTCCCTTACAAAAAGAGATGAATAAAATGCCAAATTTTATATACGTAATCAAATAAATTAACAATAAACACCAAATAATTTAACTCCCATTCCAAAGAATGATTATTTCATTTTCGAGGTTTGCCAATGTTGTCGTTTAGGCACTATTTCATCGTGTCATTTTTCCATGCACAAAAAACAATATGATATACAAGTGTGTACAATCCCCTATAAATACACCATTTTCTTGGCAACATGTACCTTATACTTTACGTACAATTTCTCCCTTTAATTTGATTTGTAAGAATTTCTTCGTCTGTGCGAAGAATGGCTACCAAGCAATGCTATCTGACGTAGTTTCTTTTGGTGTTGTTTCTTCTGCTAATGAAGAACCAAGTAAGCAACAATTCTCTCTCTTATATACTATACACCACACAACAACTCTTTTTAGATTTACTATTTTCGGCTTTTACTCAAGAGAGCATAACCTTTTCTATTCTATTTTATTTCCCATACACACATGCATGGCTATTTTCCTAATCTGCGTATGAAGGAAACAAAAACAGCAAGCTGGTTGATTCTATTTTGGTTAAAGTGCAATTGAAAATTTTCTTCTACAACTCCCCTCTAGCAATTTTCCTAAAGATCTTAAGGTAGTATCATCTCTCGTACACAAGTTGATTTTGCTTTTGAGAAATTTATATGCTAGCATGTACGTAACTGTAATTGTTTTATGAAAATTATTTGTGATTGAAGGTAATCACTATGACTATGAATATTTGTGATTGAAGGTAATCACTATGAATATTTGTAATTGAAGGTAATCACTAGAAGAAAAAGTATGTCGATTGACCACCGATTTTACTTTGATTTACGGCTTTTACATGTTATGTTAATGTTTGTATATAATTCTCAGCATGTTTACATACTACTGAGTGTTTCTTCGAAATGCTCACCTTAATTATACATTTTAGATTGACGAGCTCAGCGGGAGGCATGATGGCGGATGACAGTGATTACTATTATATGTAAATTGTGTTTTATCTTGTTTCTTTTATGGATTCGAATGGATCAATGACTTTAGTATTTTTTTAAAGGCTAACTCTGTAAAATTATATTAGTTGCTGTTTTTTTTTTTTAATTTCAGATTTTGCCTTCAATTTGAAATTGGTATAACTTAGGCTACGATACCTGTTTTTTAATGAAATCAGTTAGGTTTGAAATTTCTACGAGTCTTCTAATAGTAGCCTTTGTAATTTCCTCGAAATATTATCTAGGGAAAAATTTATGCCCGTTTTAGTAAACTGCGTTGGAACAGTTCCGAGTTTTCTGTCCAACTTCGTTGAAAAATAATTTCGTGCACTAAACGTTATCGTCGAGACCCTAAATTTTTATATGTTGTTCCTACATGAATTTAAATATCTCTATTAAAAATTTATAAGTTATCGACAACATTTTCTAGGTCAAACAATTTTTATCTTTCCGCTGCTACACTATTTGTTTTGCCGAGTTTCTTCTGAATGTTTTCCAAAAATCAAATTTTACTGTAATTGTCTAAGTCTATATAGACAATTATCTCCCGTTAGATTTTTATAATATATTTCAAATTTCAAATTTCCCTTATTTGAAATATATTTTGGTTGACGTTAAAGAGCTCAATTTAAGAAGACTTTTAACGCTTCGAGTTCCTAGAATTTGGGGCGTTACAGATTCGTATCAGAGCGCGATTTACTTTTCTGTAGACTTCGCATTTGAAAACTTACATATATATAAATATTAGTCGAGTTGGATTGTAAATTTTAATCACTACCTGCCATCGCCATGCTAAGCCAGCTCTGAGGAAATGAAGAGTTTCATGAGTTTTATGTTCGGATATAGTATTCAAGATGTTATGATTTTCTATGAACGTTTAAGTATATATATAAATTTGAATGTGTTGAGTGGAGCATGCATTGTAAATGATTATCTTTGCACCAAGTATTTTGAGAGCATGACAAAATTTAAATATTTAATTTAGTCCTTGTAATTTAACTGAAAGATATTAGGAACCCCTCTAATTGGACTTTGAATAAAGGACTTGGCACGTATGGTACGAACTAAGAAAACTTGTAGGAAGACATTTTTAATGAGGCCTCGTGGAGATGAGATCGTGAGGCAATATGAAGAGTATCGATGGAATCCAGCATATGATATGGGACGACACATTCAAGAGATGTTGATAAGGTGGAAAGAGGTTAGGCAACTAGGCCATATGGTTACGGGTAGTCGGGCCACCCTCCTTCTTATTGATAGCGTACCAGAAGAATGGCTTGAGTTGGCCGAATCGATTTACCTTTACTTATGGGGAGTTTCTGTGCCTATCTCACCTCGAGAGATTGACTATGAAGCTTTCTGCGTAGAGCTGACGGCGCAGTGGGAAGAGGCTGATGCACTTGCAAACCCCAAAGGCAATAGTGTACCTATCGAGATGTACGCACCTCTACCTTCTTCAGAGGACGAGGTGCAACCTTTCAAGAAATCTATGGTTCATGGAGGTTGGATTAGTGATGATGAAGGCAACGACGAGTAGTGGTGTCGATTCTTAGTAGATTTTATTATGTTTAGATCTGATTAATGTCGAGCAACACCGACTAAGGACAATGAGCAGACTGGGAAAGAAAAGGCAAATATGTTTGCTTTAACTCACGATGAGGCCGTCCAGAACTCGGACATTTTTGCAGGATTCTATCAGTCCTTAGCATCCCCGTTTATGTTCTTATCGACTCTGGTGCGACGCATTCATTCATATCTGAAGCATGCCTAGCTAAAATTAATGTTCCATGTCAGAAAGTTGATCATGTACTAGAGGTTAGTATGCCATCCGGTGGAACAATTGATACTGATATATACTAAGTATCTGTGATGCACCGACACGCTGTCGACGTCAGCATATTGGTGTCCGACATGTATCGAACATTGGTATGTCTTCGACATGACGTCGACGCGTGTCAAAGTAACTTGTAATGATTTTTGGTCAGTAAGAAATGAAGACGGGTATAATGCCTTAAATTTCAAATGTGAAAATTGTATTATGACTTAACGGGAAATGGAGAAATGATGCCCCACGCGCACACACAAGGTTAGCACATTTTGTTTGATTCGAATCTAAATCTAAAGCACTTAAAATTTCATAAAACTGCCAATTTTCTATAATTTTGGAAACTCAAGCATCTGGATAATTTCATTTTGTTCTATGTCCACTGAAATAATTTCTTCCAACGTTACAAATTGTTAAATCTTGAAAAATCACATGCACAATTGGATATTAAATCTTTACAGCTTCTCAATGCACAAAACATGCAATATTTGCAGCAAAAAATGAGGATCATTTGTGAAGATTTGGAAAGTATTAAGACAAGTCAATGAACTTATGACTTATCTCTTCAATAATGTACCATTGTTGTTCAAGTTCATCATCTCATTTCAATGACTCCCATCTACAGTTCTTCCCTATAATGTACCGACATGTCGTCGACATTGACATGAATGTCCGACGCGATTTTCCAATTTATATACTAATTATTTGTGAAGCACCGACACGCTGTCGACGCAGGATATTGGTGTCCATTTGGTATCGAACACTGGTATATATTCTACATGGCATCGACGCATGTCGAAGTACCTTGCGACGATTTTTGGTAGATTGATGCGAGTAATTCAATTAAGAATAGAGAAAAGTCAGACAACTGAAATGGAAGAAGGTTGGGTTGCTGATGTCGCAATCCATGCCATTAGGACAAAAAAAATATATTATATGCAAAAGTTTGAGACCACTTGCATCAATTATAATGCTTTAAACAATTAGGAAATTTCAAAGGTGAAAACTTATGTAATAACTTAATGAGACATGGAGAAATGATGCCCTACACGCATACACAAAATGAAAAATGTATACATATTTGAACATTGGTTATCACATTTTGTTTGATTCAAAAATCTAAAGCTCTTAAAATTTCATAAAATGACAAGTCTGATTTTCTAAAATTTAGGGATTCAAGCATCTGGATAATTTTTAATGAAGCCTCGTCGAGATGAGATCCTGAGGCAATATGAAGAGTATCGATGGAATCCAGCACATGATATGGGACGACACATTCAAGAGATGTTGATAAGGTGGAAAGGGGTTAGGCAACTAGGCCATATGGTTACGGGTAGTCGGGCCACCCTCCTTCTTATTGATACCGTACCAGAAGAATGACTTGAGTTGGCCGAATCGATTTACCTTTACTTATGGGGAGTCTCTGTGCCTATCTCACCTCGAGAGATTGACTATGAAGCTTTCTGCGTAGAGCTGACGGCGCAGTGGGAAGAGGCTGATGCACTTACAAACCCCAAAGGCAATAGTGTACCTATCGAGATGTACATTCGCGAATATGCACCTCTACCTTCTTCAGAGGACGAGGTGCAACCTTTCAAGAAATCTAGGGTTCATGGAGGTTGGATTAGTGACGATGAAGGCAACGACGAGTAGTGGTGTCGATTCTTAGTAGATTTTATTATGTTTAGATCTGATTAATGTCGAGCAACACCGACTAAGGACAATGAGCAGACTGGGAAAGAAAAGGCAAAGGTGTTTGCTTTAACTCACGATGAGACCGTCCAGAACTCGGACATTATTGCAGGATTCTATCAGTCCTTAGCATCCCCGTTTACGTTCTTATCGACTCTGGTGCGACACATTCATTCATATCTGAAGCATGCCTAGCTAAAATTAATGTTCCATGTCAGAAAGTTGATCATGTACTAGAGGTTAGTATGCCATCCGGTGGAACAATTGATACTGATATATACTAAGTATCTGTGATGCATCGACACGCTGTCGACGTCAGCATAATGGTGTCCGACATGTATCGAACATTGGTATGTCTTCGACATGACGTCGACGCGTGTCGAAGTAATTTGTAACAATTTTTGGTTAGTAAGAAAAGAAGACGGTTATAATGCCTTAAATCTCAAATGTGAAAATTATATTATATATGACTTAACGGGAAATGGAGAAATGATGCCCCACGCGCACACACAAGGTTAGCACATTTTGTTTGATTCGAATCTAAATCTAAAGCACTTAAAATTTCATAAAAATGCCAGTTTTCTACAATTTTGGGAATTCAAGCATCTGGATAATTTCATTTTGTTCTATGTCCACTGAAATAATTTCTTCCAACGTTACAAATTGTTAAATCTTGAAAAATCACATGCACAATTGGATATTAAATCTTTACAACTTCTCAATGCACAAAACATGCAATATTTGCAGCAAAAAATGAGGATCATTTGTGAAGATTTGGAAAGTATTAAGATAAGTCAATGAACTTATGACTTATCTCTTCAATAATGTACCATTGTTGTTCAAGTTCATCATCTCATTTCAATGACTCCCATCTACAGTTCTTCCCTATAATGTACCGACATGTCGTCGACATTCCCTAATTATTTGTAATGCACCGACACGCTGTCGACGTCAGGATATTGGTGTCCATTTGGTATCGAACACTGGCATGTATTCGACATAGCATCGACGCATGTCGAAGTACCTTGCGAAGGTTTTTAGTAGACTGATACGAGGAATTTAATTAAGAATAGAGAGAAGTCAGACAACTGAAATGGAAGAAGGTTGGGTCGCTGATGTCCCAATCCATGCCATTAGGACAAAAAAAATATGATATGCAAAAGTTTGAGACCATTTGCATCAATTATAATGCTTTAAACAATTAGGAAATTTCAAAGGTGAAAATTGTGTAATGACTTAATGAGACATGGAGAAATGATGCCCTACACGTACACACAAAACGAAAAATGTATACATGTTTGAACATTGGCTAGAATATTTTTATGATTCAAAGCTAAATCTAAAGCTCTTAAAATTTCATAAAATGGCAAGTCTGATTTTCTAAAATTTAGGGATTCAAGCATCTGGGTAATTTTTAATGAGGCCTCGTCGAGATGAGATCGTGAGGCAATATGAAGAGTATCGATGGAATCCAGCACATGATATGGGACGACACATTTAAGAGATGTTGATAAGGTGGAAAGAGGTTAGGCAACTAGGCCATATGGTTACGGGTAGTCGGGCCACCCTCCTTCTTATTGATACTGTACCAGAAGAATGGCTTGAGTTGGCCGAATCGATTTACCTGTACTTATGGGGAGTCTCTGTGCCTATCTCACCTTGAGAGATTGACTATGAAGCTTTCTGCGTAGAACTGACGGCGCAGTGGGAAGAGGCTGATGCACTTGCAAACCCCAAAGGCAATAGTGTACCTATCGAGATGTACATTCGCGAATATGCACCCCTACCTTCTTCAGAGGACGAGGTGCAACCTTTCAAGAAATCTAGGGTTCATGGAGGTTAGATTAGTGACGATGAAGGCAACGACGAGTAGTGGTGTCGATTCTTAGTAGATTTTATTATGTTTAGATCTGATTAATGTCGAGCAACACCGACTAAGGACAATGAGCAGATTGGAAAAGAAAAGGCAAAGGTGTTTGCTTTAACTCACGATGAGGCCGTCCAGAACTCGGACATTATTGCAGGATTCTATCAGTCCTTAGCATCCCCGTTTATGTTCTTATCGACTCTGGTGCGACGCATTCATTCATATCTGAAGCATGCCTAGCTAAAATTAATGTTCCATGTCAGAAAGTTGATCATGTACTAGAGGTTAGTATGTCATCCGGTGGAACAATTGATATTGATATATACTAAGTATCTGTGTTGCACCGACACGCTGTCGACGTCAGCATAATGGTGTCCGACATGTATCGAAAATTGGTATGTCTTCGACATGACGTCGACGCGTGTCGAAGTAACTTGTAACGATTTTTGGTCAGTAAGAAATGAAGACGGTTATAATGCCTTAAATTTCAAATGTGAAAATTGTATTATGACTTAACGGGAAATGGAGAAATGATGCCCCATGCGCACACACAAGGTTAGCACATTTTGTTTGATTCGAATCCAAATCTAAAGCACTTAAAATTTCATAAAACTGCCAATTTTCTACAATTTTGGGAACTCAAGCATCTGGATAATTTCATTTTGTTCTATGTCCACTGAAATAATTTCTTCAACGTTACAAATTGTTAAATCTTGAAAATTCACCATGATCAATTGGATATTAAATCTTTACAGCTTCTCAATGCACAAAACATGCAATATTTGCAGCAAAAAATGAGGATCATTTGTGAAGATTTGGAAAGTATTAAGACAAGTCAATGAACTTATGACTTATCTCTTCAATAATGTACCATTGTTGTTCAAGTTCATCATCTCATTTCAATGACTCTCATCTACAGTTCTTCCCTATAATGTACCGACATGTCGTCGACATTGACATGAGTGTTCGACACGATTTTCCAATTTATATACTAATTATTTGTGATGCACCGACAGGATGTCGACGTCAAGATATTGGTGTCCATTTGGTATCGAACACTGGCATGTATTCGATATGGCATCAAAGCGTGTCGAAGTACCTTGCGAAGGTTTTTAGTAGACTGATACGAGGAATTTAATTAAGAATAGAGAGAAGTCAGACAACTGAAATGGAAGAAGGTTGGGTCGCTGATGTCCCAATCCATGCCATTAGGACAAAAAAAATATGATATGCAAAAGTTTGAGACCATTTGCATCAATTATAATGCTTTAAACAATTAGGAAATTTCAAAGGTGAAAATTGTGTAATGACTTAATGAGACATGGAGAAATGATGCCCTACACGCACACACAAAACGAAAAATGTATACATGTTTGAACATTGGTTAGCACATTTTGTTTGATTCAAAGCTAAATCTAAAGCTCTTAAAATTTCATAAAATGGCAAGTCTGATTTTCTAAAATTTAGGGATTCAAGCATCTGGATAATTTTTAATGAGGCCTCATCGAGATGAGATCGTGAGGCAATATGAAGAGTATCGATGGAATCCAACACATGATATGGGACGACACATTCAAGAGATGTTGATAAAGTGGGAAGAGGTTAGGCAACTAGGCCATATGGTTACGGGTAGTCGGGTCACCCTCCTTCTTATTGATACCATACCAGAAGAATGGCTTGAGTTGGCCGAATCGATTTTCCTTTACTTATGGGGAGTTTCTGTGCCTATCTCACCTCAAGAGATTGACTATGAAGCTTTCTGCGTAGAGCTGACGGCGCAATGGGAAGAGGCTGATGCACTTGCAAACCTCAAAGGTAATAGTGTACCTATCGAGATGTACATTCGCGAATATGCACCTCTACCTTCTTCAGAGGATGAGGTGCAACCTTTCAAGAAATCTATGGTTCATGGAGGTTAGATTAGTGACGATGAAGGCAACGACGAGTAATGGTGTTGATTCTTAATAGATTTTATTATGTTTAGATTTGATTAATGTCGAGCAACACCGACTAAGGACAATGAGCATATTGAAAAAGAAAAGGCAAATGTGTTTGCTTTAACTCACGATGAGGCCGTCCAGAACTCAGACATTATTGCAGGATTCTATCAGTCCTTAGCATCTCCGTTTATGTTCTTATCGACTCTGGTGCGACGCATTCATTCATATCTGAAGCATGCCTAGCTAAAATTAATGTTCTATGTCAGAAAGTTGATCATGTACTAGAGGTTAGTATGCCATCTGGTGGAACAATTGATACTGATATATACTAAGTATCTGTGATGCACCGACACGTTGAATTCTTGTCACTTTATTATTAAAAGTCGACATGCAATTTTTTATATATGGGTAGCAGTGTATGCGACACGAACTCAGAATCTTTGTATATCTGATGTTATATTCAACACCTAGTTTAAAAGCTTAAATAAAGGACTTTATTCCATTTTTTTGTTCGTTAGAATTTCTGCGATTTTTAGTGTTAATTGAAATGAAAGAAGGAAAATAATAATTTAGCTCAAGATAATTTCATTCATTATCAACGTGATATAAATAATTACAGTGGAAGATTCTAGAGACTACAAAGAGTTTGTTAGATCCTGATTTTACGGAGATTGTTGGAATAAAAATACAACAGAATATTAGTGCTAGCATTATACAAAAACAGAAGAATCGCCAGCAAGGAATCGATTGGAGTTAGTGATTGGAAGGAGCTAGCCACTAACTCCATGCTGGATGGAGCTAGCTG
>CAIGRO010071419.1:0-10669 GCA_903798355.1 Fraxinus baroniana
TGTACCAAACAAACTCTTAATTATCAACAACTAGTAGTAATATTTTAATTATCAACAATTAGTAGTAATATTTAAAAATAGTAGTGGGAAATACTATGAACTACTTAAACTCTACTCGCTTCGGGAACGGTGTATATGTATTTGGATTTTGTATGATTCTAAGAATAAGAAGTATGTAAATTAAACTCTGTATAATTTCAAGATTAAGTGAGAGGTAACCAAGCAAATGATTAATAGTAAAAAAAAATCCCCTAGAATGTTTCCTTTTGCAATACATATCTTACCTATTGTAAATTGCAAAAAATCCCCTATTTGAAACCTTTTGTGTGAAAAATTCGTCATATTTTTCATTAAAAACAGTAAAGATATTAAAATTAAACAGTAATAATTGCAATTTTAATATCTAAAATTCTTATTCTTTTACAAATTATACTCAAAATTTTTTTATGTATCACCCACAATTTGAAAACTTTTAAAACTTTATTTTCCACCTTACCTTACTTCATCTTCTTCCCCAAAACTTTATTATTTCACTTATCTCTTCCAAAATCTTCTTAAATCCCTCACCCTAAATTCATCATTTCTTATTCTCATCAACAATGAAAAATCATAATCAATGCACGCATATAAGAATTTAATATATATATATATATATAAAGAATTGGGTATAATTTGTAAAAGAATAAAAAGTTTTGATATTAAAATTGCAATTAATACTTTTTAATTTTGACATTTTTACTGTCTTTAATGAAAAATTTGACAGTAGGGGGTTTTTCTCACAAAATGATTCAAATATGAGATTTTTTTTGCAATTTTTAATATGTATGAGAATATATTGCAAAAGGAAACATTTCTATAAGGGTTTTCAATTATTAATATCCATTCAAATTAAATAATGGTATATTAGTAAATGAACAAAATAAATATTTTATCAATAAAGAAACATGACTATATAAACTGGACAAGAAAATAAGAAAAATCAACTTATATAAATAGGACAAAGAGAGTAATTTTTTACTTCATTTTTCAAAAACATGTAATCGAAAATGACAGGCAAAGATAACTAAATACTACGCACCCTTAATTTTTAGTACCAACTTCTAAATTCGCGCTTTTCACTCAACTACCACAATGTCGACTTGCTTGATCTATTTTGTCCACGAACATCTGTCTTTCAATGTTAGTAAAGTTGCGCAAAGCCATGAACAATTAGGATCTGTTAAATTGCAAATGTGGAAAATGGGTGGAAAGAAAATGAATTTCAGGGAATTGAATTGCTTATAAATTGTTTTACTGAAAATTGCAATTAATTGTGTTTGATTGGTATAATTTTTTACCTAGAACATGTTGAAAGTTTGGTGTCCGTTTGATCTCGTTTTTCATGAAAATTGTTCGTTAAAGTGATATTTTTTTACCATTAGGTCTAAAATTTGTTCCACTTGCAAAAAAATTTAAAAAATTACCATACCGAATACCATTTCGTTTGAATTTGTTTTGTATGAAAATTGTCAATAAAAATGATTAAAAAAAAAAAATTTACATTGTGTCTAGGATTTGTTTCCATTGCACAAAAAAAAAAAAAAAATCTGAAAAATCATTTCCCACAAAAACAAAAGGAAACCATTTTCCCACAATTTAAGGAAATTAGGCGCGTGGTGGAGGAAGGAGGAATATGTGCTATCAAACAATGCATTTTGTGAAAAATGGAAAAAACTTTACAACTGCCCTACAAAATTTGTGCTATCAAACATAGCCTAAATGTTGGTCAGTTATGTAGGTGCCATTGTTTGGTAGGGATCGATAACAATTTCAATACTCCCATTCAGTTATAAGGATTACATTTTCTTCCAAAATGTAAAATTTGAGAACTTGATTATCAAGATTTCTTTCAATTTTTAGGGACCAAATTGAAAATTTTGAGAAGCAATATTTAATTTAAAAACAATATGGTACTTAATTGCAATGTTTTAAATTTTACTGACCTAACTAAAATGTAGGCAAAATTACATGTTTAGGAATTTCAAGTTATATTTCGAGGATGATCATAATATCCGAGATTTAGAGGTATTGTTGTAATTTTGGATAGTTTGAGGATCAATTTGAAATTTCACAAACTGAAGGACTATGATTATTTAGGTAGTTCAAATTCTGAATTCATTCAATTTGGTCCTTCAACTTTAATTTATTCAAATTTGGTCCCTCAATTCTCAGATTTCTCCCTGAAGTTACTTGGCCCACTTTTGATCCCCCAACACTACAAATGTCGAATTTGATCCCAAAAGCTTGTGAATTCATCCAATTAAAAATCCCAAAACTTCCAATCAAATCCTCAATTTCCCTATAGCTCTTCAATTTCATCATTTAGCCCTTTTTTGATCCACATTTTTTTCAAAATATATTTTTCCTATTCTTCTTTTTAACCACACATTCTTTAATAAAATAATATTATACACAACACAAAAACTTTTCCAACCACACATTCTCTATTAATCCACCATTCCAAAATATATTCTACACAAAAAAAATGGACTCAAACAAGCCATTAAGCTCCAATTAAGCCCTACATCTCTTCCTTTATACTCGAGTCAACTCCAAGTCGAGATTTTGCCTATAAAAACAATATATATACTAAATTAAGTAAAAATCCATCCACATAAACAATATCTAATAAATTTAAAAACCTAGATAAATATAAATATGAAGGATATATTTTTATCATATTTATTCAATGCTTTCGTGTTTAGAGGTAATACTTGAAATGTTTATGTAAACATTATTGCTTTGCTTCTATCATGGTGATTATGATCAGGGACGGATCTGGCGAGGGGCTGGACCGGGCTCCCAGCCCATTGAATTATTTTTAGTAGAAAAAAAATTATGTATAAAAAATTTCTTGTGTAATTTATTTTATATATATATATTTTTTTAAACGTATTAGCCCGGCTATAATCAGGGGCGGAGCCAAAAAACTAATCCAGTATGGGCACAATTTATCACGACTTAAAGAGATGGCCAAAGATAGCCTAGAGTGAAAAGCTCTTGTCCACATTAGGTTTTCTTTGAAAGCATCTCATCATTTCATATCTGAATATAAATATTAGATATTCAATTACGACTGAATGCAATTCACAAGGGCAATTCTATAACAATTCACGTAAAATCAACAAGCAATTCACATAACAATTCACATATGAATTCACAGCGCAATTCATAGGGCAATACTCCGTTCAAAACTTATGTAATTCACCCTTCACAAATTACGAATTACAGTGACAGAGAAGGCAATAACTCACGATTGGAGGCAGGCAGACAGGCAAGAACGAAGTCTGGTAGGTAGCCAATTGTCAAATCAATTGTATACTTCGAGGCTCGAGCAATTGAAGATCAAAGTTCTAATTTCAGAAGTTAAAAAGTAAAAATTCAAACATTAGAACAAAATCAACGTAACAAAAAAAGGGGGAGAAATGGCTTATTAGCTGCAGAACAAGGACGAATTGTCAAAAGAAAATTGAATGCACCTAATGGCTAATCCTACTGACTTCTGCAATTAGTTGACTGGGTTCGCCAATTCGGGGTCAAGAATCACCGGCGAAGGCGAAGCAGCCGGGGCGACTGCTTCAGACTAGGGCTTGAATCGAACCGAAACAGCAAGTTACAAACTTGATGAAGAAGAAGAATTGCCGGCACGGAGGCGAAGTAGCTGGTAAACTCGAAGTCGAACACTACAGGAATAGCTGCGGTCCCTGCGGAACTTCACGAATCACGGAGACAGAGACAGAGCCCATGGAGGCTGGAGGAGACGCAGAGGCAGTGTGGAGCCTAGAATGCAATTGAAATGGAGGTTGGATGGAGTTTTAATTTTCTTTTGGATTGGGATTCACCCTGGCTATAATCCATCCCAGCTTGTAATCCAATGCTGCAGCCGAACATGCTAAAGGTGGTACATTTGTGTGTTTTGGGGAAGTCCATCTCAGATAGATACCATGAATACAAAAATTGCATGGAGAATGCAAGGAAAATAATGTTCCAACAATTGGTACTCACTAATTCAAGTGTAGTACATCAAAATTTACATAATGGATTACATAATGTCACATGACACTCTACCATTTGCAATTTAAAACACAATCAACTTTTTCATTCTACATCATATTATGTAATCCATTATGTACGTTTTGTATGTACAAGTAGCAAAATCCAAGAAAATTTACATTTATAATTGTCTTGTACAACAATTTATATACCCTTACAACTCAATCACATTTAATTAATTATATACACAAACACTAACAAGCTGTTGACTTCAATAAACCTTTCTCAAGTTAATATTACCAATGGAATTTCCTGTTTTCCTTTTCTGCAAAGTGAGGCAACACTGCATACATAACTTACAATTCCATGGACATTAATACCCTCTCATCTTTTGATGAGGGAGTTGAAGTTGTATCAAAGATCTGCAAGAATCATCAAATGAAAAAATTACGCGAATAATCTCTGTAGCAATTGACAAACCTTCGCGAACTGTACAATGATAAATTAATGGTTCAATGATGTATATCAGCCCACGGTTTATTTGCAACACAGAGTCAATCACAAAGCGGATTTGTGATCATTCACCAATTGCATTTAGGACAAAGAGGATGTTGAAATGCCTCAAATGTTGAAAAAATTTAAAAGCACATGTTCAAGCATGAAATGCAAGTTTAGTACTTAACCTTGAAACCAGTTTTCCTATACAGATCCTGAGCAGTCTTGTTCTCTGCATTTACATGAACAAACAGATGCCTAATACCTATTTTGATAACAAAAGAAAAGTGCAAGGCAAATTAGCATAACGAATAGCAAAACGTAAAGCCTACATAAAGATTTGACAGGCCAAAAAATTAGTAATAAGCAGCAAAAAAGCTTTCAATATGGTTAACCGTTAATGCTAAAATACGGCACCTGTCATGGTGGCAACATCGGTCGCCAAGTATAACATATTTGAAGCAATACCCTGACGTCGAGCAAACTTTGCAACACAAACATTTGCAATGTAAGCATATTTGTTCGCATTAAATGGCCCTTTACTTGCCAAGACAGGTGACAATCTCTTTACCTCCTGAAACCACAGAAATAAGTTTTGCATTGAACATGGTCAATTTACTTAATTCGCTGGAACTTTTATGCCATGCTGTTTTTGCTATTTGCAGACAATTTAGGAAATCGAGAATGTACCCCAGGATATGTTTCCCCTTGGATGAATTGTCTGATGCTCAAGTCCAGAGTTCCTACAACACTGTTCAGGACAGTTCTTCTAACATTTTTCTCTTCCTTCTTAACCTAAGATGTGGAAGGAGAAAAGATGGAGCTCACTGCAAATGTAGAATATTCATCCAACATTTTATACTAGGAAATTCACAACTGAAAGATTTTAATTCATTCAATAAAGTATATGATCCACAAAATCAGACTCGTATGTTGAAAAGAGAGAAATTTAATTTGGAGAGACAGAAGTTCCCCATGAACTTGGAGTCTTCTGGCCATAGATATAGAAATAGAAAGGAAGAAAACAGAAATTCTATTCTCTAGTTTGTTTTGCTTGTAAATTGAATGAATAAAAGAGCACAACTGGAGAGCGACAGGTGCATGCAAAGTTGTAAAGGGCTTAGCAGAAGGAAAGACTCGCATCAGAGTTTACTTCACTTACTGCAACAAAACAAAAGCACTTCAATACATTTCCATCCTGCCCGAGACACCTCCGCTTCAAAGCATTGAACTCCTGTGAATACAGGTTGAATGCAAGAGATTCATTAATGCATGAATACATCATCAAGGAATGGAGGAAAAGACTGTTGAGGTGCTCTGGAAGCAACTACAGGGAACAAAATATTGAAGAAGATGGGTATTGATACAGAGAGTTAATGTAGCAAAACAAATAAATGTGCAAGAAAAAACTAGAGATAAAGGTAGTAGCTTTTAAAATTTTAAGGTACTATTCACAAAAAAAATTTAATTCGATGAAACAAATTTCAACACTAGGGGAAAACCCCAAGCAGAAAAAATGACATGCTTGTGCATCAATTTACATTTAAGAATCAAAAGTCTAAAAGCTAAAGATACGAGGACAATAATTTGCATTTATCACCAATCCAATAGTAGAAAGATAGTATTTCCAAATCCCTTCTTCACCACCTGAGATAATAATGAAAAAAGGTCTTTCAAGTTCAATCTTTTCAAGGAAACTAGTGCATGACGCGTAAATCTTTGAATTTCCAGAGCACAATAACTTAATTCTAAGTTTCTTCCAAAAGGAAAGAACAGGTCAGCATTCGTTCCACTTATTAGAGTTACAGTTCTTAAAGAGTATTTTACAGTATTGAATTGAGACCTTTGTGGAGTTGCATTGAACTCAAAACCAGGTCCAATTCCTGAAGGTCGACTCCTTCTCTTACAAAGGGTATATCAAGGGAATAGACATTTCCACGTACTCAAGCCATTTTCAGAAAAGAAATTGTAATTCAAGATGATGCTTGATATGTTGGCTGATATTGCTTAATTTCGAATAGCCAAAAGACAGGTATAAAGGACAATACGAGTGAACAAAATAAATGCAAATGCAACTTGTCTCCATAAACCCAAAGTCAATCATAATCAATCCACATTTTACATTGGGATTGGGTGTTGGAAGGAGGGAGCTCATCCCATGAAGAGCAAACAAATGTATTCTAATGAACCTACCTGTTCAGCATACTTTCTTTTGTAACAGTCAACATGCCTGAAATTTGTTCAAAAAAAGTGAGAATGGCCCTCCAGTCTGGTGATTTAGGAGGTCAAAAATAACAAGGATAAGCAATTTAAAAGTTCAAAATTTCACAGGCACTTCATATTGACAACTCGCCTCTGTGATATATGTCTCAATGTGCACAAATGCATAGTTGAAGCACAATTAAGTTCAATTGAGGAAATTTAAGTACGTGAAATAAAGCTGATAGCAGGTAATCTACCTCATATAGGATAAAGATTCCCAGTGGGCTTCTGCTCGGAGCCATGCTGCTGTCTGCCATTGTTAGTGAGACATGGAAACAAGAAATTAGTAAGTACTTATGGACAATATTATATGAAAGAAGATACAAGAGTGTGTGTGTTTATGTTTTACAGAGTAGAAAAGTGAGTAAAATTAACCCAATATTCTTCATCCAGTAAAGCCTCACGCGCAACAAAGCGTCCAAAGTTTCGCCTTTGCAATCCAGCACATTCCTGGTCAGTAAGCTGCAGCCGGTTAAAAGAGATTTCAGGCATCTTTGAGCTCTCACTCTTAGAAAGAGCCGGGTGACGGATACTTTTGTCATTGTTACAATGAACTTCAAGATTCTTCCATCTATAGTATTGAGCAGGAAATGCATCCCTAAAGGAATTTGGAGCCCAGTGAACAAAAAAAAAAAAGGGGTAGTAAAGGACAAAATAAAAGTCAAGTAATAAGTGATACAGTTACAAATAGCCATAAAAGTTGGAATATTCCTAATGTTGAAGATAAGATTTAAATGATATATATATATATATATGACATTATCTAATAGCTCAAGCTTTTAGATAATTAGATCAACTAGTTCAGCATTGTGGGTTTCAAGTCTCCCCACCATCCATTTATAAAATTGTGCAAGTATAAAGCTTTAACGGGTAAAATAAATCCCGCCTACACGTGAGAGGCTTGTTGAAGATAAGACTTACGTGATATACATGTGACGTTTATATAATAACTTAAGCTTTTAGATCAACTGATTTAACACTTAATCATTGTCACAATATGAAAACAACCTGGTATCCTACTGATCCTCCAGATTAGCAGCCTTGATACTTGTGATGAGCATACTTCACATATACATGATAAAGCTGGTTATACTCATAAGTAAATGTGGTAATCATGGAAATGTGGGAATTCTAATAAAGCATGGCCAAATGTAAAACTTTTATCCATTTTTCACAAGGGCAGGAGACCCATCTCTCAGTTGCCACCGGGTATCAATAACTACTTCTGCCTAGCTTTCAGAAAATGACAAGGAAATAGATCAAAATTGAGGTTTTGTTACGAATGAATATTAAAATGTTGACTGCAGTATGGAACTAGATTAAAAGTAAGATTTTGTTGCTTAAGACTAGAAAATCTCTTCAATCCTGTATTATCTCAAGTAAATTTTGAGGCTATAATTTGTTGAATTTACAGAGACCCTAGGAATCCACTTCACTAATATTTCCCCTCAGTCCATCCACTTAAATTATTTTTTCCCTCAGATGAAGTTCATTTAAGGTCTGTGCACCATCAGAAACTTACACACGCCTAAGAAAATAAAAGTTATTTGACTTCAACAGCAAATCTGCCTAAGAAAAATTTCCTATAGGCATAATGCACGGCGAAGAAAATTGCTTCAATAACGTTACCTATTGGTATAAATGCTTCAACAGAAATATATCTATATTTGACGAAGAGTAGAATAATGATGCATGAAGATAGAGATATGTGCATCAATCTTGCAGTGCAAACTAAATTAGATAAGAGACGAGCTATTGGCTATGTCTACTAGTCAAAATCTCGTACATGGATTTACGTAGAAAATAGCTAAAAGAAGAGTAGTTTCTGGCCACTTTATTTTAGTATTCGAATCATAATCGCTAACAATATTACCTATAACATTTCTTCCCTAAAAGAAGGAAACTCAATTGCCTCCAATCTTTTTTCGACTTGAATGAAGTTCATACTCAAGATGTGCTTATCTACAAAGCCACACTTGCTGAATCATATAATGGAATTGATGCCTATGTTAGCTTTGTTGGCATATTCTTACATTATCCATCCCCAACCACATTTACAAAATCATGTTAAACTTTTACACCTTTCCTTCGCTATAGCTTTTTAATTTCGTTTCTTGCTTGTTTGCCCAAGTAACCAGACAAAAAGAAATATCTGTGTATTCTGTTTTTCATTTCCATTTTCCAAGTAAAAAAATAAAACTAAAAAATCTTACATCTGAGAATTACCCAAAAATCATACAACAAAGTACTAAACCATACCATAAACTAAGCACCAACCTGCAAAATATTAATTAAACTATCTTTTTTCCTTGAGTTAAATTATGCAAATTCTATTACCCAAAAATCATACAAAAGCTTGCAACATAAAATTTCTTGTATAAATATAATAAGCCCAATAACATGAACTACCCATTAAAAATTACCTAGTAAACATGCTGAGAACAAGGAGAGAGTCGCGTTTTGTGCGTTTGGTAGAGAGAAGCCCCGTCAATCGAGGCTGTCGGACTCTGAATTGCGGCAAAAATTTACCCCTCAGCTCCATTTCTCCTCCTCTTTTCTTTAAATCATAATTGAATACAAGATTTTTACATGTAAATTTATATAATTGAGGTAGAATTTATTTCCAATATTTCGAATTTCGGTTCTGGATTTAAGGAAACGGGGAATTAAAGTTGAAATTGAAATTGCGAGGAAAGGGGGTTTGTACAGGGAATCCGGAGGTCAACAGAGGATTACTATTAATCTCCGTTCTTGATTATTCCACGTATATAATCAACGACTAGATTCAAGCCCGAGTTTAGAATTAAAATTAAAAAAAATAATTATATATTCTTGTAGAAATAATAAATTACATTCTTTGCTCCTTTTTCAGTCAATGTCACATTCATTTTTAACTTTCTTATTAAAAAAATCACATACCAAAAAATTAGTTTATATTCTCAATGCCAATGCTGAGGAATTAGGATCGGAAGAAAATTCTCAACTCTTTGGTACGATAATAGCCTACGATTTTGAGGGAGAAGGAAATTGTGTCATAAAGACTTGACGCCTAATTATATTTAATGAAGTCAATCTTACTTGACCTAAATTCAAGTAGGTATAAGAATTGGGGTGAACAGCTCATTCCAAAGGCAAGTGAGCTCGCTTGGCTTGCCTCACCCCGAAGGCAAATTGTGGGGCGAGCCAACCGCCAATCTCCCTTGCGAGCCATCCCGGCTCGTGAGGTGAGCTCGTTGGCTCGCCCTACAAATGACAATTTGATGGCCCATTTAGGCCCATCCGGCGATTGATTTAGTAGCAATTAGCAGCATGAATTTGATGGAATGGCAATTGCCTCTATGTTCAAATCAAAATTGAATCTCAGATAGCATTAGTTGCCTAAGAATTAAGATTCAAATTTTGAAAACAAAATTAAATTTTTTTGTATTCAAATTTCTTACACTGTCCAATAAAATGAAAGATTAGTTTAAAAATTCTTGACAACTATACATGTAATATTTCTTTGGCATTTGATACGACCTGATGTGTGGAAGTTAATCGATGTGAATATTTAGTAGCGTTCCTAAAGGAAAAACCGACCCCCTTTAAATCTCGAGTTGGGAGGAAGATTGTTTGTTCGTTGAAGTATCGACTTACTCACCCTTGAATAAATCAAGAATACAGAAATACAAGAGGATTCTCTTTCGTGAAAATTCATAACAAGATATTTACACACGTAATCTTTTGGAGGAGAAAGTTCTCTCCCACCATTTTATTTTTATTGTGACAACACATTGGATACACCAATTACAAACGCATGGTGCTAACATTACTTAGTACAAAACCTAAACAAATCAAATCAAACACATGTTGTCATTTGGCATGAATCTTGTTCTAAAGC
>CAIGRO010071448.1:0-15840 GCA_903798355.1 Fraxinus baroniana
ACGGGGGACGTAGATCATTACGTTGGATCGAACCTCCATATTACATCATTTGCATTCTCTAGCTCTTTTACTTAACACTATTACTTTATGCAAACTTATTTTCATTACCTACTTGTCTATTTACATTTGAATTGTTCCATTATCATTTGTGTGAACATTAGTTTTAAAATCTTGTATTATTATTGAAAAAGTTTTAAAAACTAATTCACCCCCCTCTTGGTTAGCTAATCTTGAGCTTTCACATTTTCCCACGACGGGCAAATTTATTCTGTGAGAATCAAGCCATGATGAATCATAATTCAATTATACAGACCATGGCAAAGATTCTATACGCTGTACTACCTTCTAGCTCAGCACGTGGAGGGTCGACATTCTGGGGAAGCTGAGATCATCCAACTTGACTAGAGGCTAAAGTCCCTTCTCCAAATGACTTAGACGAAGAAACCTTAGTAGAAGTTGGAGGAGCAGGATCAGGTAAAGACAGGAACATATCAGTCTACGAAGAATCTTTATGTGTAAACAGGCTTTACATGAAGGAGTAAAGTCAAATACCTTTCTTTTGGCTACGAGGGAAATATCATCATCGTCGTCGTCATCATCATCATCTGGTAAAATGGCAAGGTAGAAGCTAGTCTTTTACGGCTGGAGGTATCCTTGGTGGTGTCAGTTGAAATAGAGGGAAAACCAGATGAGGCAGATTTGGTTGCAGCACGTTTAACACGAACAAGGGAAGACTTTAGGGAAGATAGGATTCTTGGAAGATGGAGAAATGGCCAGAACAAGAGGAACATGGGAGTTTCCAGGATTCTCCAACAAGTGGAAGGCACGGTTGACATCGGTCGCGAATAGCCTACGCTTCATAGCCGGCCAGAGTTGAGTAAATAAAGGATGGGTGGCAGAAGTAGGATTAAAAGGAGCCATCGTAAAACCTTGGGCCAAAATAACATTGCGACTATCATTAGCCTCTGCCTCCGCTTTAGTAATGATGTGAAAACGATCCGTCAAACTCTTAGAAAAACATAAAGGAACAGGTCAAGTTTGGCCAAAACCTAATTGGCGAGCAAAAAAGTGAAGAGCATATATCTCAACCCCAGCTTTGGCATTAGTGCCAGTCAAGATATCGTGAATGAGTTCTTTCCCACCCAGAAATCGAACCCAGACGACAAAACAGTACTAGCATTAGTCATGATGGAGGGAGGCTGTACATAAGTAGGAATCTGATGAACGGAGAAAGGAAAGAAAGAAGGAATGTAATCTAAGGTATAAAAGAATGAAAAAACTTCCCTACTGGACATTTTCACAGGGCTTAGTTGATTAACAAACATCCCATAGCAGCTAACTAGCTTAAGAGGAGTTTGGAAAGCACCAAGTTGTGAAAAATAGGCTCTCAACCACAATAAAGCGAACCAAGGGGCCCGCTACCAGTAGGAGATGCACTATTCCTCAATTGGGATTGGAGAGAAGCCATGCCTCTATAAAAGACAGCTAAGAGTAACGAGCAGAGGTTTAGAGATCTACCACGTGCTAACTCGTGTGCTATGGGTAAGTAAGACATGGAAGGCTTCATGCTCGGCACACACAAGACATATTTACATAGCCATACCTGAAGAAAGGCTACACGCTCAGCATAGGTGGGTTGACGGTAGTATTTTTATAAATTTCTTCCATGGCCGAATAAGAGTCGTGAGTTTTTTGTCAAAATTTGGGACAGCACCAGTGACCATAATATTAGGGGAAATGGTATCACCCAAAGGTGGAAGGTTAACCAAAGCCCCAACATCTCTTAAAGTAATGGACATTGGGCCAAGAGGGAAGACAAAAGTATTATATTCAGAAGACTAGAAACTTATGGCAATTGGAAAAGCACAAAGTCAAAAGTTGGGGAGTGAAGCGCGATTTCTAACAAATCAGAAATTTCAGCGCGATCAAAAATTGCTTTAGTGGGGCCATCTTTAATCATACGTGCATGCCAAAATCGAAAAGTAGCATCAGATTTGGGCCAAGTACGAATACCTCTTTCCCAGATTGGCTTTAATGGAAAAGGATTCAGAAAAGGGGGATCTTGAGTACATGGAAACAATTGGCCCACTGCGACTTTCCCTACAGAATCAGCATCATTGAATGATGGGCCCAGATAAAATTCATTAAGGTTAGAGTTTGCTGATGACAAGAAAGTTGGAGATACGTAGGATCTGGTGAGGAGTTCTTGATAATCTTCGAAACTAAAAGAGCTCCCTGATGTCGCCATAAGATATTAGAATGCAAATGCCTGAGGGAGGAAGCGAGAAGATGAAGAGTAATCCCACGAAGGTGCAGCAATACAAAATACGGATGTAATGGCGCGAAGATGTAGTGTACCCTTGATTTATGAGGATGGCGTTATGTCTCACTATTGGAATATATAAGGACACCGCCAACAATTATGACTAGGAATCTTCCCCTTTCTTAGGAGTTTAAGTATCATGGGAAGGTACAAAGAATGAATATGGCATAAAATTAATGAATCGACATTAACTTTGCCATATTGGGGAGTAATTATTGATGCACAAAAATACAGCCCAATTAGATGGCCCAAGAAGTGAAAGTATGGCCCAGTTAAATGGCTCAAAAAGTGAAGCCCCGAATCGAAAATTTGAAGGATAGGACTGAATCTAGGTAAAAGGGCCGATACTGAGTCGTGCAATGAAAGCCCATCATCGCCCAAGGCTGTAAGATGCCCAGGCTCTGGGCGAGCGCAGTGCCTTATTAATACTCAGGACGACAACATTATCTCCGGAACGTCCAGAATTTGGATACAGTGTTATTTCCAGTGAAGGTTACCAAAGCAGTTAAAGGCCGACGACCCAGGAAGCCTCGGTTATTAGCAGTTTAAATATTGAAGGTAAATACAACAGTTAGAAACGGAAGTTCCATAAGACAATCAGCCATGATGAAGAACGTGGATAGTTACAGGATGATTAGTAGTTTCAAGGGGCTTTACCACAACCGTTCCAGAAGTATAAAAAGAAGAAAAGACATAAAATAAAGAGACCCCGAATCAAACACTCTCAAACAGAGAATATGTAATTTTCATTATCTTTACTTTCATCGCATCTTACTTTCCTTGTTCTGTGTGCTTGCACCCCTTGGAGGCACTTTGTCTCTCACTCATTGTACATTTTCATAAATAGAAGCACCCATTTTTGGGACTTTGTCTCAAGAGGTCTGTTTCTTACACAATCATTTGATCTTTCTCTTAATTGTTAGAGAGGCCCGACTCACCCGCTCGAATAGTAATATAATATAATTAACCCACCCCACCCCACCTCTACCACCCCCACCCCTATTGTTCCGGCGGCCAATGACTTTCCGGCGACGGTAACCTCTCCGACTATCGTTCCGTCACCACTTAATTTCGGTTACCAGTCTGATTCCGGCGAGTATAGGTCACAGATTTTTAAAATTTGTCGGTCATAAATTTATGCCTGTTATTGATCAAAAAAGTACAAGTCACAGATTTTAAATTTGGTCACAAGTTAAAAAAAATTTAGATAACAGAGGTCACATATTTCCAAATTTGTTGGTCACATTTCATATTTATGAGTTAAAATTGACTTTAATGGTCAGTAATAAACAAAACTATAGGTCACATATTTTGAATTGGTCACAAGTTTAAAAAATTATAGATAACATAAGTCACATATTTCCAAATTAATTGGTCACAGATTTCCGAATTTTAAAGTCACGATTTAATAGTTGGTCATAGAAAACCGTATAGTTGATCACAAACCCCCAAACACCAATCTCCCAATTCTAGCACCCCACCAACACTTGGTCAAGGTCACAGATCGACCAAATAGTTGGTCACAGACACTTCGTCCCATACTTGCCGCCACCGCCACAGTCACAACCACCCTCCAACAATAATACCAACAACAACCACCACCGTTGGCCCCTGCACAACACCACCAATATCGTCGGCCCCATCAAAATACCATCACACGGACGGCCACCACAGATTCATACAAGTTGATCGCTTCCATATGACACAAACTAACCCCAAACACAGAACACACGACATGACGAAAACTGAACTCAAGCTGTCGACGTTCGCTACCGCCATGACACACACACACACAGATCCACCCGCCACAGCCCCCCTTCCACACTCATAGATCCGCCGCAAGCGCGCAACCGCATATCGTCGCCCCACATATACAGTACTTTCACCTACATCAAAGACCTACACCGTACACAGTATAGCAACAGATTTTACCAGTAAGATAAATCGATCCACCAAATCTACGAGCGTGTGGGCTCTGGCGCACTGAAACGCCATCACCAGTAAGGCTCACCGCTTTTCCATCACACTGACCGCCGTATATCCACCACACAGAGTGCCACTTCTCTGACGTTCGTTCTCTTCCATTTGTTTGCTACCGCTCCTCTCGACGACGTGAGTGTCGGGCAATGTTGCTTCCAATGAGATGTGTGGCAAAGAGAAAAGGGACAAAAGAGAAGAGATGGAAGAGAGCGACATGTGACAAGAGATGGAAGAAAGCGACGAGTTTGGGAATTAGGGATTGAAACTTGGGGGGAGGATAGGTGGTATGTTGGGTATATAGATTAATTTAATTTAAAATATTGCTATTAAATATTAATTGTGAAATTAAAACCTGATTTTTTATTAAATAAAGTGTAAACTTGATTTTTAAAAACCTAAAACTTAACACGTGGTTTCACGTAATTTCCACTTTAATGAGTGTGTCATTACAATTAATTTGGGTGAATTGAAAAAGTCTCCAATATAGGCCTATAAGTTGATAAGTCCATTTTAAGTGTCTTATATATGGTAAGAAATCGCATATCGAAAGTTTAAAAGAAATAAGTCTTGTCTATATAATGGAATGTGTGTATGAGTTATAATTTAATGAGTGACCTACAACTTGGCTACCTTTGGCTAGCCACCATTAGAATGGTACTTCACACCGCGCGCCTGTTACGCCCCGGCCCTGGTCTCGACCCGCGCACGTCGCAAAGTACGCTTGGGCGCTTTAGAGGGGCACTTTGCACGTACGCATCGTCACGAGGAGTTGGGGAGTCTTGTAGTTTTCAGAAATGGACTCATGGTTCGATGACATGGTAACGGAGGCTCTATGAGTTTGCATCATAGGTGGCATACATGTAGTAGGTTGTGTTACTTTGTCCTGCGTGGCAGTTGGTTTAGTTGGACGTACGCGTAGCATCTCATGACTAGTGACTGTTCGAAATTGGTGAATAGACATGATGAACGGACACTACATTTCATGGTTTCATTAGACTGTCAGATCATGAAATAGTGTAATCCAATAGCTAAGACAAATCGGACCAAGTGGTGCACTAGTTCATGAAATGTCACACACCCATTCAATGAGACACTTCAATCTCTATAAATAGAAACTTCCAAATTCATTTTTGGACACACCAAATCAATTACAATTGCATTGATTTCTAAATTCTCCTCTCTCCATATTCTGTTTCCAAAATTCGCTCATATATTCGTGGTTATTCCGTTCGAGATTCTAAATTCTCCTCTCTCCATATTATGTTTCCGAAATTCTCTCATATATTCTTGGTTATTCCGTTCAAGTACGATCATTCCTTGGTTCGACCGACAAGGTTGGTATTGTGCAGTATCGACTTTGGAATGAGCGTTGTATCTTGAGAGATAGACGTCTATAATCCCGTTTGCACGTTGTTGGGGGGCGCGAAATCTGTCTTAAGGAGATTTGTTTTGGCATATCTCGCTTCATCTTCTTTCTATTATTTTCTGTTCTTTTTATTTGTTCTTGAGATTGCGTTAGTCGAATTTTCGACAACATTATAATGTATAAAATTTTCAAAAAATATTTATTTACCATTCAAATACAAAATACAAGAAAATAATTTTTTTTTCTTTTCAATTTTCGAACTCTAGACCATCACTCTCAAACTCATGCGCCACCACTCTAGCCATCAGATCTCCTTTACCATAGCTACTCCTCAACGTACCACAACCTTCATCCCACGCTATCATCCATCTCTTGATTTTTTATTTCGAAAAAACCAAACAACAATCTGATGGAGAATGTTACCTGTCCCAGGCTCAATTAATTTATAAGAGATTTTTTTTTTAATGAAATTATTCATTGCCGGTCAATTTGCACACTGTTGTCAAATTAGATAATCTATTTGACTATTTGATAATCAAATTGAGATGTCAACTTGATAACCCACTAATCCATGGTGAATAATCAGTATTGACTACCCTTGTTTGTTGAGGATTGAAGTTAAATTTTTAATAAATTTGATAAAAGTTGATCAAATGTGTGATTAAAAAGTTATGAATACTGTGAAATATGTAATTAAAATTAATTATTGACTTTCACTTTAATAAAAATCTAAATTTTAATTCCTATCAAACTAGGAGTGTAATTGATAGTCCACTGTTGTCAACCAATAAATATTCACGGCCATTGAAATTGACAATCTTGAAAATAATATACAAGACGAGAGAGAAAGCTAATAATGTATAATAACGAAGTAAAAATTCATTGGGAGAGAATTAAGGGAGTTAAATGTTTCATTAGCCACTGAACTTTCATACATGTCATGGTTTACTCACTCACCTTTAAAACTTATCCCACTGGCCATTCAACTTTAAACCGTCCCACTCCGTTGGCCACGGATCAAAACCGTTAATAACGTTGTTCACGTGGCTAACAGACTGACGACGTGGCACGTTAAATTGTTAATTGGATACCACGTCAACGCCATGTGTGCAGATAAGTTACTTACTGAACTTTGCTCTATGCCACGGATTACTCACCGAACTTTGATCCATACCACGGATTACTCACTGGACTTTGTTTTATGTCACGGTTTACTCACCGAACTTCCAAAATTGTCCCATTGGCCACCGAACTTCACTCTGTTCAACTTTATCACTCACCCAAATTAAGATGGTGTTTGTTGTGAATTAAAATTGAATTTTTTGTTAGATTGTGATAGAAATATTTTAAATATGTGGTTGAAAAGTTGTGAGACCCATGAAATGGTTAGAGACGCATTTTGTTCTATTTAATCAAAGAGAGATTCAATTATAATATGAAAGGCGTGTTTGGTTCAGTTCGATTTTGTTCTCGATTCTAGACCAAAAGCGAGATTCAAATTCGATGGGTTCGATTCGGTTCTCGATTCTAGACCAAAAATCGAAGAACCGAATCTCTCTAAATTTTTTAATTTTTTTATATTGGATAAATCAAGTTATTTTAATTTTCTCTAAACAAAAAATTGGGAGTTGGATCATTAATCACCTAATTAGTTAATTTGTTTAGAAAAAATTAAAATAATTTGATTTATCCAATATAAAAAAATTAAAAATTAGAGAGATTCGGTTCTTACTCTAGAATCGAGAACCGCATCGAACATGTCGGTTCTCGATTTAGATACTCGTTCGGGTATTTAATTTAAGAAAAACTGCTCGATTTGGTTTGGGTTCGGGTCCATTCGATTAAGTTCGATTCGGTTCGGTTCAAACTTTTTGCACAGCCATAATCATCACTACCAAACACGCCTTTCATAATATAATTGAATCTCGCTTTGATTAAATAGAACAAAATACTTCTCTAACCATTTCATGGGTCCCGCAACTTTTTAACCACATATTTCAAAAACTTCTATCATAATCTACCAAAAAATTAAGTTTTAATCCCCACCAAACACTATCTTAATTTGGGAGAGTGATGAAGTTGGACAGAGTGAAGTTCGGTGGCCAACGGGACAATTTTGGAAGTTCGATAAGTAACCATGGAGCAAAGTTCGGTGAGTAATCCGTGACATGGAGCAAAGTTCGGTGAGTAACTCATTTGCACACATGGCGTTGATGTGGCATCCAATTAACAATTTAATGTGTCACGTGGTCATTCTGTCAGCCACGTGGACAACGTTATTAACGACTAATGAAACATTTAACTCGAATTAAGGGGCACAAACCGATTACTTGTAATGTCTTCCGCTTCTTCTTCTATGATTTTGGTTGCATTACTATTTATTTTGAGGAATCAGATGCCTAAAATCCGATGGAGGCGCTCTCCTCCGGCAGAATTGGTGATTTAAATTCAATAAATCAATCTCTAATCGTCTCTTCTAAAAATGAGATATTTTGAGTAATTGGTTGGGTTTTGGGATGAGTTTTGGGCCCAGTTTTTTTCTTTATGGCCCTAGATAGCTGCTTAGTTAGCCTTGGCCCAAAATCAGGCCTTGGTTTTTATGTAATTCTTTCTAAGCTTATGTAGTTTGCCTTTTCTTTTGTTTAACTTGTCGTTATTCGCGTATGACAAAAGGTGATGCAGCTAGAAAGTTAAGGAGTAAACATCTTTCCAAATAAGGGAGAGATTGGAATGCTTACAACCCTGGAGCAGCAGATAATGATAGCATAAAAAAGTTCCTTCAATTAAGAAAAGAAAATGAACTTTTTCAATGCATTAAATATAGAATCCAATTTTGGATTTAGATTCGTATGTACCTAGATTTTTTGTTTACATCCTTGATGAAATCCGTGTACAACTTGACAAAGTTGCAACCTTGATGCATTTAGATTTGCTTATGACTTTTGAAAATTTGCTCATATCTAGATTTGGGAATATTTGGATCCGTTGAGTTATTTCCTCTTATATGGAGGAAAGTCCATGTTTGGGGTATTTTATTGTAGTCCAAAGTCCATTAACATAAAAGTCCAAGCCGTTTTCCAAAAAAAAAAAAAACAGTTTTCTCTTGCGCTCAGATTTCATCAAAGCTCCGATCTCGAGTTGTCCGTGGTCCGACCGAGTTAAAATTTGGAGGAGAGGTTCACAAGTCACATAGCTACAATATGTATGGTGAATAATGGATTTTGAGTTCGGGAACATTAGTTAATGTGAGTGAATATTAATCGACTGAGTTGGTATATTCTTCCTATTTCATATTGTTTTGTCGAGATTTTTTCTTATATTGAAGAAATATAAATTTTAGCTTCTAGTTGGGACTAGAGAAGACTTTGAGCACATGTCATTTGATTGATAGATGAGACTTTGATTGGATTGGGTCCCTGGCTTTTATTCCTCACATTGGAGAAGTTTTTCCATGTAAAATAATTATTTTTGTTCTTGTGGTTTGATATGATTGATTTTCTTTAAATTATTTCCAGCATATAAATTGTCAAAAAGGGGGGCATTTTATTTATTTGCTTCTAGGGAGAAGAAGTTTGCATCTCTCCCAATAGAATCTTCAATAACGGAAATGGAGATTGCAATTGCATAGGTCAATATTGAATAACTATAACTTTTAAAATTTTTTCTTTTCTAGATTTTGATTATGTATTTATGTTTTGTGTTTTTTTGGTGAGATTTGAATTTTGATCGTATTTAATCGTGTGTTTGTTTGTTTGTGATGGTTTTAACTATTCCGTGTTGCTAACATAATATTTTATCACATATTTGTTAACCTAATGGTAGTGAGCGGTGCAAATGGCCATTTTGACTTTAGTTAGTAGTTTCAAATGCTGACGTTATGGTTTGGGTTGGAATGGATTGGGAGTTTGATTCCAAGCGTGATGGTGGTGGAAGGTATCTTTCGAGAGAATTGTTCGGGGATGGTGATGGGTATCGTAATGGCCATGATAGTGATGGTAGGTAGCAGTAGGTGGTGACAATGATTGGGGTTGCTAGTCAATAGTGGTGGTTGATGGTGAATAAAGGTAGTTGCAAGCGAGTTAATTAAATGTATGCTCACTAAATTATACTATTGGTTACAACTTATTCACCGAAAAATAAATGGTTATCAAATGCTCACGCAACTATTCATTAATTTACTCATTCACCGCTAGGCTCAAATCCATCCGTACAGATGGACAATAAATTACACGTGGAGGATGAAAAATTGACATAGCAATGACGACGTTAGTTGAGTACACGGTGGATAAAAAAGCAAGTAAAATAGCAATTTTAGTTCCATTTTCCTTTAAAAATAACGACAACCTCCAATTCTTCATAGAAGAGAGAAATATGAAATCCCCAATTGAAACCTAACCCTATGAAGAACCAAATCCGTTAATTTTTCATGGAAATCTCTTCATCCACTTCTTAATCGTGAGATTGGCTTATATCCTGCCTGTATTGCAGAAATAAAGGAGATGGGCTTATATCCTACTGGTATTGCAGAAGTAATTCAACATTCAATTTTGATTTTGACAGTCCAGACAACGATTGTTAATAATTACCGATTTTGGGATTTAAAAAATAATAATTTTAGATGATGTGGACATAATCGTCCAAGTCATTTTTTATTTTTTTTTATATCTACATGGAATTTATTGTCCAACTATACAAACAGATTTGAACCTAGTGATGGACGGGTGAATTAATGAATATTTGAGTGAACATTCGGTAAACAATTATCTTTCGGTGAGCAAGTGGTAACCAATAGTATTATTTAATGAGCATTCATTTAATTAATTCGTTTCAGGTGAACAATGATATTTATGAATAATATCGATTGAACAAAAAGTGAGAATAACATAGATATACGTAGGGTAACATTTTCGTTATCCGTGTAAAACGTAATTTTAAATAAAAATAACATAATGTAACACAACATGTTAGTTGCGTAAGACTCTTGTTTTCAATAAAGAGCAACATATGGTACATAATGTGTCACGCGTGAAAAATTAATTTTTTGATAAAAAATAACATAAGGCAGCATGATATTTTACCCATGTAAATATCTAGTTTTTGAAGTATAGAGTTACCCAAATAGTGATTTTTTAATAAAAGAAAACATACGGTATGACTATATGTTACTAGTGTAGAGAATATTGTTATCAAATAAAAAAAAAAAAAAACACGAAATATTGATTTTGAATAAAATGAATTTTAAAATATATACTTTTACTAATTTTAAGTACCTGAATCTCTATTGAAGTTTTGATCAGTTGTCCATGGAATCTTCAAGAGTCCATCTTTCGTGAATTTTAATTTTAGAATCGATTGTTCTATCACATTCTAGACGTACCTTAGATTCAATATTTACTGATCATCCTATGAGGATATCAATTCGAATCAGAGTATTTCAACTTAGAATCTATGATTTTGTTACTCTTTTTTGATCAATATATGCATTTGGCAATTGATTGGCTATTCATTGTAAATGAATATCTTTTGAAATTCTTGTTCATATTATCTTGCACGAATATGGATTAGACAAGGTTTGCTGTATTCCACGTTTTTTTTTTCCTCAAGCCGTTCGATTATCAGCCTAATGCTAGAATTATTGTCCGATCAAAATGGCAGTTGACTAATCGCACATTAAAAATATCACCATCTTAGTTGGTTGTGATGGGGCACATACACTACACAACCTAAACTTCTCACTTGGAAAATTTTAGGCTCCTGACCTATAATCAATTTAGATGGAAAGAATTTATGATAAGATGTGGTCCTCGTGCATAAAAATGTTGTTGGGTGTAGAATAGTATATCCTCTTGAAGAACAACCATGCTACATTACCCGAAAACGGCTGATCGATGCACTGATCGACCCTCACTATAGGGGGTGGGGTCCACTTTTTTTGCATTTTTTTATTCACTTGGGCCCGACTAATGTGAGAGGCGGTCAAAGCATATGGTAAAAAATTTCTGGCTAAGAAGCTTTTTTGCTTGAAGAAATGGGTGGCTGTATTTCGTAAGGAATGGTTTAGCAATTAATCACAGGTGTGAACATGAGCAACAGGTGTTCAACTTTTATCCCAACCGTCATATAATATTCATTAAAGATTTTGGATATGAATTTAAAAGTATTATCAAGACGAATTGTTTATGATTCTGTAGTTTGAAAATCGTGCTTGTAGTCTAATTATTTGAGCAAATAATCTTGAAAATGTCATGCTACGAGCAAATAATACACACGCAACTATGTAGTAGATGCATCTACCAGTGGATGAAATCCATCTATTTGTCATTGTACTGTAACAAAATGAAAGGTTTGTAATTGAGTGGCACAAGCTAAGCCCCTGTGTGACGGATATTATTTTAGCAAAAATCAATTTTTAGTACAGTAGCATTGAGCCTGACTCTCAGCGTTGTGTTGCGTAACTTGCGTTGTGTTGTCATATCACTTGAAAATCAATTTCTACAACCCTCATCTTTCAATGCTAATTAGTGTTCTTTAAAATCTATCCTCTAGTACATACCAAGCAATCGAAAATAATTAAACGGACCAAAACTGAAGGGTGGGACACATCCTGCGATTTACCTCATTCACGATACTTTAGGGACGAGATGGTGGAGGACCCTCAACATTGAGGTTCAACTTTTTTTAAAAAAAAACATCATTATCAGTTCGACCGAGGCGGGTCCTGCCTAGTGCTTGTGTGCATAAATTCAAAAGCATACAATTATTTGTCAATTCACGTGGTAGATCGGATTCCTTGGAGAGAGAGTGACAAGCATATAAAGTTAGACCAACTTGGGCTGTTGTCACTTAGCTAATTATTATCTTAAATAAAAAAATGGTAAATCATCTCGGTAATAATTTTTTAATACGTAAATGATTGTGCTTTATTAATATATAGATATCATCATCATGAAGAATAGTCGAGAAGTATCTTATATAAGTAGAATTACAAAGATAATTGAATCATCTAGTAATATTTCACTTTAGTTGAAGTTACGCTCATTTTGATTTAGATAAAAATCGAATTTTTAGTAAATTTTGATAAATTTGATGAAATATGTGATTCAAAAAATTATGAATTCAATAAAAATATATAATTAAAATTAATTATTGATTTTCATTTAAAATTTAATCCACTCTTATAGCGAAATCAAACATGGACACTTAATACGAACTATTCCAATGGTCAAATAACCCAGAAAGTACACTGATCAATCGAAAGGTAAGTTTGGAAACAAATTCAAATGACTTATCATTTGATTAGACATTTCATTATTATATAGTTTTGATGAATAATTGTACTATCATCCACCCAAATAGACTCATTGACACAATTAAAAATGAATTTATCTACTCTACCAGATTGTGGTTCACAGATTTTGTACAGATTATCTCATATGAGGTGGGTCCCGAGGACCCCCTCATTAAAAAATTTTTCCAAAAATGTTAAAACACCCACTCACCCTATCTCACATTGTTGTGCCAGATCTTTTACAGACCGGCACAATAGCTTGGTTGATTAAAAATAGGAAAGTGCCACGAGTACATAGATGCATCATAATGGACACATAGTGTTCCCTTGTGTTTATTGTGGACATCATTACGGTACCCTTTATGTACAAGAAAAATAATCCTTAAAAATAGGAAGACACATGAGGCCACATCATTGAATAGTTTAAGAAAAAAATAAATAAATAAACTTTAGCCACATGGCACCTGTCACTTTCCCTGTTCGCAATCCCTGTCTGAGTACATGATAATACAACCATTCAAATAGCCGAATAAACCAAAAAGTACACCGATCAATCAAAATCTGAGTTTGGAAACAAACAGAAATGACGTATCATTTGAATAGATATTTTCCATTTATTATATAGTTTTGATTAATAATTGTCTGAAATTAATGGTTGTTTTAACAATTTATGAAGAAAAGAATCAAATCAACAACTTTTGTGCTACTAAACAAGAATCAAATGTCCAATACGGCTGAGATTTTTGAAAAACTTCTCTTTCTACCCTCCCAGGCATGTATTATACATATACACGTAAATATAAAAATTGGAGCGGAGTGTCAAGGGCATAGCGAACTCCCTTACCCATATGGCACGACAAGATTGTTAGCAATTGGTTTATGATCAAATTATCAAAAAGTACACTAATGATGTGGTTATATATATGTATAGTTGCAAGCTTCACACCCAAAGTATATCTTGCTATTTGAGCTTGTTGACCCGTGTTTTGGGGACTTGTGGGACTTCGGAGGTCGAAGGGATGGTCCGTCAGAAGAGTGACAAGTTCAATAAGGAAATTGAGAATATATCCAAAATTCAATCACATTTACATTTAAAAAATCAGAAATTTCGACTTGTGATTCATGTTCCTAGGGAGCGGATGGGTGGTTTGTCGACAAGTTCAATAGGAAAATGGAGAATTTTTTCCAAAATTCAATCTCAATACATTTTAAAAATCAGAAATTTTTTATTCGAAAGAGTTATGACAATCCACCTAGAAGTGTGTGAACTCTAATATGTTTTTATTATTCATCTAACCTTAATTTACGTACATTTTTAAGGCACACATGACATGAGTATATACGTGCACCTGTTAATAAGATACACTTGGTACTTGGATATAATATTGTTAGAATTTGGGTGTGATTCGAATTCCTTGTTGAAGTAATTGAAGAATTCTAATTGAAGTGCAAGTCATGAATAATTCAAATTTAGAATGCTACTAGAGTCCTATGTCAAGTTGAAGTTCTATTTTGGAGGCACATTGGAAATTTGAAATTTGGTGCTTGGATGATTGGAAGAAGTTTAAAGTATTTGTGTTTGTATATTTCTAAGTTATGAAGATCAAATTTCAATGATAATTACGAGTATGATTTGAAGGAGAATGTTTCGATGGCAAAAAACACTTTTTGGAGTATTAACCCAAGGGACGCCTCAACGCCACAATAAAATTATGGGGCAGAACCCTAGGAGCCGGGGTCCGGATGTGTGTTTTTCCGCATTTTTCTTCTCCTACTTCGTTTTGAACTCAGTTTTGGCATCCTATTTCATCAACAACTCTATCAAAAGGGTTTGGACGTCCAATACATATTTTCTATAAATACTAGGGTCTTCTATACAATTTTATAGTGTAAAAGTATGATTACAAGCTTTTAGGATCATTGTAATATTTTTCTCTTCTCCATTATTCTTGAGACAATAAAATCTCCAAATTCCTCTGTCATATTCTTGTTTTCTTTTATTCTTTTGTTCTTGATCAAATACTTTATTACTTTACCATATAACTTCAACATTGCAATTCGGTGATTGATGTCACAACAAGTAGTATCAATCCTAACAAGTGGTATCAGAGCCAAAGTTCAGCAGTTCCGTAGAGTGCAATGTTTGATTTATTCGAAGTTTTTTGTTCGTGATGGCTTCCACGAAGTATGATATTTCACTTTTGGATCGGAGCGCTAGATTTTCGTTATGACAGGTTAAGATACGTGCAGTACTTGCACAGCTGGATTTGAATGATACGTTGCTGGGAATTAACAAGATGTCAGCAACTTTGAGCACAGAAGAGAAATTACGAAAGGATAAAAAGGAAATTTTTCACATTCATCTTCATCTATCGAATACCATTCTTCAGGATGTTTTGAAGCAGAATTCAGCAGTTGCTTTACGGTGAAGAAATTACGAAAGGATAAAAAGGAAATTTTTCACATTCATCTTCATCTATCGAATACCATTCTTCAGGATGTTTTGAAGGAGAATTCAGCAGCTGCTTTATGGTTGAAGTTGGAGCAATTGTGCATGACTAAAAGTCTAACGAGCAAGTTAAACCCCAAGCAGCATTTGTACTCTCATCGCATGACAGAAGGAAGATTATTAGAAGATCACTTGGCTGTATTTAAAAAAATTGTCGCTAATTTGAAAACTTTAGAAGTAGAGTATGATGAAGAAGATTTGGCCTTAATCCTATTATGTTCGTTGCCAGATTCGTTTTCTTCTTTTAGAGACGCGATCTTGTATAGTCATGATATTCTCACCGTAAAGGAGGTGTATGATGCTATGTATTCAAAAGAAAAAATGAAGCATTTGATTTCTGAGGCCAAAGATGGAGAATGCCTGATTGCTCATGG
>CAIGRO010071465.1:0-13890 GCA_903798355.1 Fraxinus baroniana
GATTAAAATCAGATTAAAATTGAAAATATAGCCGTTATTGTTGACTTTTATTAGACAGGTGGGGCCCAATAACGGCCATATTTTCAATTTTAATTGGATTTTAAGCCGTACCAAACAGGCTCTTAGAGCATAACTTGTGTGGCACTTTGACACTCATTGGACTTCTAATTTTATCCCATTGATCATATGCGGTCATCTTAAGCCAGTGAGAGCAACCATCAACACTTTAGACCTAACACTTGTGGTATTAATAAATAAGTCATTTGTGGTATTAATAAATAAGTCGAATGAAAATTCAATGTGCGTTACATTTACACCCCCAAGTGTTCGTGCACGTATTATAATTCCCAGGCTGTATATAACCTTTTGGTGCATGAAGTTTGTTCTTTTTATTCAATGCGCTCGACTAAATTCATAATTATTTTTGTTGTGCTTGACCGATTTGAGTAGGAGCTTGAGTAAGTGGATTCTTGATAAACAGTCTATTTCCAGCATCATATCCATAGTTAGCGCATTTAAGCGATTGCCAATTATAAAAATTACAATATTCAATTTCTTTTTAAGAAGCTAAGATCTCACGATTCTCACACTCCAAATTCGAGTATCTATAGTTTAACAAACAATCATGCTACATGTACATCAAGTTTGACAACTTCTTTGACATTATGTGAGTTGACGAATTTTTATACATTAATTTAACAACTCTTTCCAATCAATGATCAAATTTTCTATATATATACGTTCTATCAAAATTGCTGTCATCTCAAAGTGTACAAGAGGCATAATTGTTTAACAAATTAAATGACATGACAATCATCATTGCATATTATGACAAACAATAGGCTTAAACAAGAAATTAACTATTTTATATATAAGCTTGTACATTTAATAATTTCTATAAAACCTCGATTGCACGATCGTTGCCAATTGCTAACTTCATGGCTTTAACGCAACAACAATATTTAATAGAAATCAACTTAAAACAGAATTTAATTGCTATAATTGTATCCCTCATCACTAAGCTAAACCTTATTATGTGGATTTTCTAACCAATAGAACACTCCCCTTTACAAGTCGGACGTGGTTGGATTTAAAGATTCAGTGGTAGGAGTAGAAACTTCTGCATCTGCTTGTACAATGGTAGACTTCTGACTTTGACTTTCACTTGAACTTCGATTTTGCCATTCTTGGTTTAAGCCTTTTATGGTTTTGAACCTCACATCATTGCTTACGTGGGGTACATCTGGAATGTCCATATGTCCTTCAAGCATTTGGACAACCTCGGACATGGTAGGCCTAACAGATGCAGTTGAATTTGTGCAGAGAACAGCTACTTTTGCCGTCCTTTCTACTTCTTCTGGGTTCACTTGAGAACCCAGCCTTTTGTCGAGAAGTTTGTCTATGTGATTAGTTTCTTGCAAGTGACAAGCCTGCGATACAATTTTTTCCAGACATTAGATGGTTTCGATAAAGGGAAAAAACGGAAGTTAGCAACAATTATGAATGTAGCCATGCAAATGTGGGGGTGTCAAATAAGTCAGGCTCTTGTGATTATTGGCAAGCTGTGCCAAGCCCATTTTGCCAAAGTTATTAGGTCAGTCTCGACCTGCCTTCAAAATGAAAGGTGGTCGAGCCTGGTGCAGTTTTTGCTGTTGTGCCAGCCGGGCCTCGACGGCCTGATCCTTTTTGACATCCCTAATAACAAAGGAAGAGCAATTAAAGGGGTGTTTGAGCCCCGTTATTTTTTAAGAACGTATTTTCGAATAATATATTGATAGAGAGTGTGGTTAAAAAAGGAGTTTTTTTTATTTGCGTGTAATATTGTTTTAATGAAAAATGTGTGGTTGAAAATATATTTTGGGAAAATGGGAATCGGACATCCCCTAAGTGAAGAGCTAAAGGATTAGTACCATATCCAATAGGCAAGTGTAATTACTACTTGGCATGTAAGTATTGTTGCTCTTGCCACTGACAATTTCCAAAAGCACGACTCCAAAGCTATAAACATCTGCTTTATCGGTCAGATGTCCCCATAGTGCATATTCCGGTGCCATATAACCTCTGCAATCAAGATGAGAAACTCACGAGTTGGAGCGTGCCAAGGTACAAAGATTGTAAAGAATTATCCAATAACTCTTTTATAAACAAGTTGAACTCACATTGTTCCGGCAACTCGGGTGCTAATATGGGTCTTTTCTTCTTCATTAAGCCTAGCCAATCCAAAATCCGATATTTTAGGGTTTAGATTTCCATCAAGCAGAACATTAGATGCTTTGATATCTCTGTGAACAATTTTCAGCCTTGATTCTTCATGAAGAAATGCTAATCCTCTAGCAATTCCAAGACAAATCTTGAACCTTGTTGGCCAGTCCAGCATCAACTGACTTTCCTCTGAACCTGAATTTTGCAGCCAGACCAATATGGGCATGTTTAGTACCATCATATTAGGTATCCAAATTGGACAGTAGGATCAACAAAATTTTAGCTGCTTTCTTTAATACTGTCTAATAATGTACCGTCCACCCTAGCAAAAAAGCTATAAAACCAACAGACAGAAAATTGAAAAAGATATGTCAAGTGTAAGAAAAATTACCAAACAAAACATGGGCCAGACTATTGTTTTCCATGTACTCATATAAAAGTATCAATTGGTCTCCTTCAATACAACATCCATGAAGCTTCACGAGGTTTGGGTGTTGCAAACAAGAAATCATGCCAATCTCATTCAAAAATTCACGATTTCCTTGCCTTGATTTAGAGGAGAGCTGCTTTACGGCAGTAACAGTACCATCAGATAATTGACCCTGTGCCAGTTCTTCCATTAGAAAACCTATGCATCAGTATTGAAGGAAATAATGCTCTCTAAACAATAAATACCTTGTACACGGGACCAAAACCACCTTCTCCAATCTTGTTTGAGGGATCGAAGTTGTTAGTAGCCACTTTTATTTGTTTCAAAGTAAAAGAAACTGTTTGCAATTCTAGACCTTCAAAATCTGTTCAGGGAAGACAAAAAATGATCACTCACTTGCATAATGTTCTGTTTGGTCATCCCAGATAGGTACAGAGCATTTGATATCACATAAAAAAGAGCAAAAAATTAGAAGATACAGGATTTATGAGATTTAGTCGGCATTCTACATCCAAGGGAGGAAAACCAACTATAAAGAGCTAGGGTTCAAAGAACAGAGAGAAATCTCTAAATTTCCAAAATCCCAATGCATCATAGATGACTATATGGAAACACACACTATATACAGGTGAATGAAGAACTCCCTAATTCATTTTGCTCCATGACAGGTGGTCCACTAAAAACGTACTTAAGGTAGCCTTGACTTTTAAGAGAGAGAATAATATTGCTGTTTGAATGAAAGATCTAGAGATCCCACCTAGAATGTCGTTTCAAATCATATGATATGGTGGCATCTTTGAAAGATTATGTATGCATATTTAAATGTTACATTTTGAAGTTTACTTTATATTTCTTATTGGATAAGCATGAATTGCACTCTGCATTTAATCATATTCAACAGCGTATGAATCAATAATCATTCTTGCTTTAGTAAGATAAATCAAAATCCTCACCTTTCTGTTTTCTGCCTTTCAAACAACCTTTCCACCAAAGGAAGCCAAATATCGAGAAAATAAGGCATACGGCCACAACTCCAACACTTACATAAACAGTTAAATTGTTCTTGCCTCCATTTGAACAAATTTTGAAGTCTGCAAAAAATAAGAAAAGGAATTAATGTATACGTAACACAAAACAAGGAGAAACTCAAGTTTAAACTAGAACTAAGTTCAGCTCTTACTAGCAGGTTAGGCATTTTTATGACATTCAAACTTCATACTAGCTAAGATGAATATGAACTAACAAATGCACACCCGCAAGACACAACCGAAAGAAAATTTCAGAAGATCAAGACTCAATCTAGACCACAACCTTAAATATTAATATAGATTTGAAACTGAAGTGTTGATGATTGAAATTAATGAATGTGGAGAACCGAGAGACAAGTTGATGAAGAAAATTCATGAGCTGTGTGCACCTAATAGTGTAACAGTCCACGAAAAATCACATAACCATCAACAAATATTAGTGGATAGCGCATGCCAAAGTTTTTCTAACTCTTGAACTTAAAATATTATCGAAATATTCAATAAAGTATAATCTCACATCTATCAATTAATATGTCAAGTCGATAATTGATAAGGAGAGATGATACATTACATATATATATATATATATATATATATAGAGAGAGAGAGAGAGAGAGAGGTGGAAGGATAATGAAAATATAAGAAGGAAAAGAATGCAAATACTCACTTGGAATGACAGAGATAGCTGATATAATGGAACCATAATCTCCTCTATTAGGAATTCGTGTAGTTCCTTTACTCGCCCAGTAAAATTGGATCTCCAAAGTATTATCTGATACGGTGACATTAAAAGGTTTAGTCACAGGCCTTTGAGCTCCCCTAGCCTCATCTTCAATGTTGAAATCTTTCCAAACTAATTTTTCCTGAGTGAAAGAGGGTCTTAAAAAGCCATAAAATTCACTTGGGAAACACATATAATTCAAATATATATTCACTACCTGAATGTATATGTCAAACATCCGCTTTCCAAGTTTGTTATATGTGTTGTCATTTGTGAAAAGTATTTCAGCAAAGTGAAGATTAACGCTATAACTCCCATTCTCCAGGCAATAATGGTAATACGTAAGCGAAAGAGGACTGAGACGTGCAGTCCAGTATAACTCAGAGAGGTTTGCAGTCGACGTGGTTCTGATAGAACGTGAATTTTGGTTGTTAGGTACGTCCATGAATTCTCCAGAACTAGTAAACCCCCAATAACTGCTGGTACTTAAAAATCTTGCAGAATCACCTCCAACATCTCCTTCATAAGTAACTTTTCTATTGTTTTCTTTGATTTCCAAATTGCCCCCGCCACAATTAACATGGAAAGAACACTTGTCTGGCATGGACAAACAAGATTAATGGTTACACGAGCAATCTCACAACTCTTCCTTAAAAAAATATGAATTAGACGAACAAAAACTGCATGGGTACATGAGGAAGGTAACACTGATTAAGGATAAGTTAACAAAAAGACAAGTTAGGTGATTATGACATATTTAGTTTAGACCTAAAGATGCTACTGTTCAATTGAAATTATCTCAGTAATGTAGGTTAGAAGAGGAAGGGACAAAGTAAAACTGACATAGCCCGAACAAATTGGCGTAAAAAGATTCATGTAGATGATCCCAAATTTATTGGGAACAAAGCTTACTTTGTTGTTATTTTTGTCATCGTGAGAAGCTCCAAAATATTAAGTTGTGAAGCAGATAAAGCAAATAAAGAAAACTTCAGTTTTATAATAAGTAGATAAGGGGAGAATTTAATTAACAAAAGGGGAAAATACTTACATCTGGGACAATCTACATTTCTTGCACATGGAAGCATTTGTTGTCTGTTGGAGGTTAAGCAGTGAAGCAGTCAGAAACACGTGTGCATTCAGTTTAGTTAGATGACTACTTGAGAATTATTACTTGCTTTCAAGTGTTGGCCAGTAATATTTTACAAATAAAAAGAGAGAATGCAACTTACAGTGGATTTAAAGTAGCAGAGCTTTTGAACAGGTTCACATTTTGATTTCTACTTAAAGAAGTGGGGAGAGAGAGAGAGGGAGAGGTTAATGATTTGAATACAGAAAAAGTGCATGCTGATGAAAATATACAATACGAAATAATTAAAGAATTTCTTAACCCGTTTGATTGACAAGCTGATTGGTCAGGGCCTTCCAATGTGAAATTGTTGTAGGAAAGATCGCTGCACAATGTTAATAAGATAGATGTCATTATCTGGACCATTTAAATTATACACTTACACACAGAAGCATCAATAGCCATTATTGATGGCATTACAGAAAGAAATTTTAGGGGGTTTACCAACATGCGCAGCTTAATATTTTGCTATAATGCTCTTTAGAATTATTTATTTGTGATGCAGGGAAAAGTGGCTCATGCACGCACATTCAACCTTCACTCACAAACAAGATGGAAAATATCGGGAATGATGTCAAATGGGTGGTCATTATAGATAGTAAACGTACATAGTGCTTCCATCCTTCAAGAGTGCATCTGGGATATTTCCACTTAGCATGTTTCCAGTGACAAACCTAATTAGGAAAAAACATATGGTAAGAATTACGTGCAGAGGGACAAAAAAGGTAGTTTCAAGATGTTACCGAGCAATGTACATTTTTCCCAAAATGCATTTAATACAGAAGTGAAAGATTGAAGCTTGTACTCACACAACTTTCAGATTTCTTGCGATGTCATATGGAATATTTCCCACCAACTTATTGAAACTCACATCCCTGTTTATATCATAAAACATAAAATACAGTCAAACAAAAAAGTAGTTGTTCCCCTATGTCTGAACTTACTGAATCATGTAAACACATTATTTCAGTATGCTTGCTGTGTTATTAACAGAACTGCAAGTCAATTGAAGTCAACAAAATATTTATTCAAAGACGTGATAATGTAGTTTCTTCAATGTGTATACATATCTATTTGGTCTATTAATTTCTAAGTTCTCCTGGGAACTATTTCATTTTCATAACTATGGTTGCATATCAAGTCCTCCCATATCATGTTTCAATTATAGCATGACAATCAACTATGGGACAAACAGAAGTATATCATCTGTCAAAGAGTTTAATAGGAGAATAATAGTCAAATACAATTTCCCTTGAACAAAGTAAAGATAATTACTCAAATACAGAAGGCAGAAGGAAGAATTGAGGTAGTTGGACAGAGCAATATTGACCACCATGCAACCAGTAAGTAACACCCCGGAATCATGTAAATAAGCAGCTAAATGATTATTTTAAACTGATATTTGGTTTCTTACAACATCTGTAGAACCCGAAATTTCCATATATATGCAGGAATTTCTCCAGAAATGTTGCAATTTCTTAACACCCTAAATCCAAGAGTGAATTTATCTCATTAGTTTAGAGTTATGAAACATAAAATTAAAGAATCTCAATATGCAAAACCGTTCAGCACACAGTGTTACTATGCTTGTCATGCTCCGCAGTACAGGAAATCCCTGAGTTGGCCCTTTTATGTCACTAATTCTCCTGTATAAGAAAATTCCGACATGAAAACTACTGAGTAGTAAACTGATACGGAAATATAAAAATAAAAAACCGAAGCCAACACAAATCTTATGGAGGTTCTACTTACAAGGCAGTTAACATTGTCAGAAAAGATATGCTTGAGGGAATTGGTCCCTCTAATCCACTCGCATGCATTTCTCTTCAATGAGCATTAAAACTAATAAATGTTAAACAAAATAAATGCGAAAAAAAAATGTTATCTATCATATCTTCAAAAGCACTTCTAGGTAAGCAAGGATCTTACAAATGTGTTAGCCGTTTCCAGTTCTGAATAAATTCAGGTATCGGTCCACTGAAATTGTTATCATTTATCCTACTGCATTGAAAAGGGGCCTTCATTGAATATATCATCAAATTTCTAAACAATAAATTGAAGAAGAGAATGTAAATGCTTACAAGTCATCTAAGTTTATCAGTTCCGAAAAAGACGTTGGCAAGTTTCCGGTAAATTGATTGGAGGACAATATCCTGTGATTCAATAACCAATGCAGGCTGAAATAATCAGATTTTGTCTCATCCATTGAGAGTCGCGTGTGAGTATAAAGCATATGGTGCAGTGCATAACAAATGTGGGATCTTACAGAGTCTTCAAGTTTATCAACTTCCCAAGTTCAGAAGGAATAGAGCCTGAAAATTGGTTGGCTTCAAGGTTCCTGGTAAAATGACGAGCAGAATAGGACAATAACAATAATAAGAAGACAGGGAAGTCCTCTTTGTTTGTAACATGTCATTGTAGAAGCCTAAGTTGTTAGAGAAGGAAAAAAGGTATTTATTTAAATTATGCTGTCAGCACGTCCCTCGTGTTCCAGCCAGATACATTTTTCATTAAAGACCTAGCAGTCTAGCACTTACATGTTTTTCATAAATGAGATGGTGAGATTTAACCCTGAACCTCTGTTTGCTCTTTTACCGTGTTGATCTATTGAATAAATGAAGATGGACAAGGAAAGAGCGTGAATAAGAAATTATTCATTCATTGCCGTTTTCTTCTCTTACTTTCATCCATTTACTCAAAAATTCAACACTCCTCATAAGTTTTATTTAACAACTAGATTTCAATCGGCAAATCTATTTCAGAAAACAAATTAACATATACTTAAAGACATACAGGTACGTGAGGGTAGTAATGTTTCCCAGCTCCTTCGGTAATTTCCCTGATAACCGGTTCACAAGAACAGAGCTGCATCAAAATTCTGGAATTAGTTGGTGCTTAAATAAATGAATAACTACTGGAATACATACATAAATCAACGATGGAGCATACACAAAATTCAACTGTGTTGAAGCCCATTCAATTGGTATTGTCCCAGTGAGGAGGTTGTAAGCAAAATCACTGAGAGTTGAATAAAATATAAATTAGATTCAGTCGCTGATGCTTCTCCATGACAAAGTGGGCATAAATGAAAAAATCAATATGATGCTGCTAATGACAGGTTCTTACATATCTCGGAGGTACGGAAGCTTCACAATTTCAGGTGAAAGAATTCCTGGAAGATTATAACTCTTTAGCACACTGTATAATGTGGAGCGTGGACATTAGCATCGAGACAACAGTTTCATCAATATAGTAATAAGTAATGGAGATATTATTCACTGATCACATCCTTTCAGCGAAACATTAATAATTACATGGAAACATTATTGAAATCTATACATATTTTAAAACTGTAGTGCTTGTATATATCTAAAGTGACAAGATTCTTGATCGGGAGGAACAGAACTCTAAACCATATGGCTTCCACAATGAATTAAATTTCATAATAAAAGAAGAGATAAAGATGCTAACATTTTTGTGACATGGCACACGGTATTGTTTTCATAGGTGCAGTCACAATCAACATAACCCTCAGATCCACTTGGAGCAATTTGTGTAACGCCAACCAGTTCAATATCACATAACTGGGCATTAAATTTCCAGAATTTTGCACCCATTGCAGTAACCATTTGTTGCAGCACATCCACTAACAGACAGATATCAATGACAATGCATATTAGTATCCAGAAAAGAATCTATATTGCACCAAGGCATGTGGAAAATTTTACAGCGTTGGCTCGGCTTGAGGAACAAAAAGAAGCTAAAACTTGTCCATTATACACAATATGCACTAAGACTATGTTTGGTATGCAGGACAGCATATATAACAAGATTGTAGCTTTTTTTTATCCTTAATATATTCTAGTATAATCTTCTATTATTTCCATACCATACCAAGCATGCCATTATTGTATTCAGCACAAAGCATATATGTATTAGAAAAAAGTGAGAACAAAACAGTGAGTGAGGATACTAACCTCAAAAATAATGGCAAAAACGTAGAAAAGATTTACTAAAGAACTAATAACAAATGTGCTGCAGATATACTTCAAGTATCAAAGATCAGATTCAATTCAATTGTTATAACAAACCAGATAGAGTTTTTATATATTAAAACTTTGTCACTGAAACTTAAACCAATCAGATACTAAAATCAGCCTAAGTACCCAATATATGCCTCTTGAGTTTGAAGAAATTGGCTTAGCTGATAATTTGCAAATATCACTTAAGATATTGAGCAAAACTTAAACGAAAAAACGAAGTTAATAAATAAACATAATAATTATTGTTCTTTAATTTTCTTCGTGGGCACTATAAGATAACTGCATATTCATGAAATAGGAGCTAAAACTCAGATTCTTACCTTCTTCTCTAGGCACCTGTGGCACAGCAAAATTCAGCAACCTGAAACAACTCAATACAAGAATCCATGAAACAAAAGCGTTTGTTGACAGCATTTCCAAGCTTCCAGTAGATGGGTAATATTGTACGGAAAGAAAAATACAGTGGATTGGTAATTAGACGCTGATCTTGATTTAATACTACTAATAATTGCAGCAAAGCCCCAAATCTTTGAACATTAACATACTTTTCCTAAATCTTTGATTTGTTGCAGTCTTCACCTTTCCAAATATTGGGAAAAATCTACTAATGTTTGGGAAAAGTCTAATAAGAATGTTTAAAAGGTTTGAAACTTTTGTTGCAATTAGTCCTTAATATCGTTACCCGTCGATGAGGCTTAGGGAGTCCCAGAAGTAAGAAAATGAAGGTCGGATCATGGAAGTATATGGACACGGACATTTTTTGTGTATCAATTGTATCGATGTATATTCTACTTCAAATTTTAAATTGAAAATATACGCTCATGTGATTTAGTATAAAAATAAAATTGATAAAGTATATAGTTGAAAAGTTAATAAAAGTGACAAATTAAATAAAATTAATTGTTAACTTTAACTTAAATTTTTTTACTAAGTCAAATAGCGGATATAATTTGAAAATAAAATGTATTCGATTTTATTTCTAATGGCGACCTCTGGTGAACCTGATTTATAATATAATAGAACTTTAATAATGAGTTACTTCCGTTGTATTAGTCATAATTAAATGTGTGATGAACGTCATTTTTAATTTTTACAAGTTGAAGAAAAATATTATTTTTAGATATCACGTCAATATAAAGAAGATAATTGTAAGAAAGAGATGAGATTGTTAATACAAAAAATACTTTTATATTTGTAAATGAAATATTTGTTAACAAAAAAATTAAATTTCGAAATCTATGTCGGTGTCATTAAATATATATAATATATCGCTACACATACACCTTTTGGATGCTTTTGATTGAAGGGTGGAAAATGAGTGAAAAGAAAATAATTTTCAGGGAAAATAATTGTCCAAAAAATGTTTTGTAGTGAATTGTTAATTAAGTGTGTTTGATTGGTATAATTTTTCTCTCGAAAAATTTTTAAATTTTCTATTCGTTTGACTTTGTTTTACATGGAAAGTGTCTATTAAAGTGATTATTTTTTCACAATTGATCATAAAATTTCAAATTTGTTTCCATTACCAAAAAAAAAAAAGGATGGGGGGGGGGGGGGGGGGGGGGGGGGGAATTGTTTCCTAAAAAATCACTTTTTTCATCAAAGTTTAGTGTTCGTTTGATTTTATTTTACATGAAAATTGTTCATTAAAGTGAATTTTTTTTTTTTTTTTCCATTAGTTATGACATTTGTTTCCATTGGAAATAATTAAAANGGGGGGGGGGGGGGGGGGGGGGGGGGAATTGTTTCCTAAAAAATCATTTTTTTCATCAAAGTTTAGTGTTCGTTTGATTTTATTTTACATGAAAGTTGTTCATTAAAGTGAATTTTTTTTTTTTTTCCATTAGTTATGACATTTGTTTCCATTGGAAATAATTAAAAAAAAAATGCAGCCAGCCTGAAATTTTTTTTTCCCACCAATCAATTACCCAGAAAATGCACACATGTGGGGGTAAGGTGGAAAATATTTTCTGTTGAAAATTTCGTCTATCAAATAGTCAAATAAGTAAAAAGTGAAAAATATTTTCCTAGTTCCCTGAAAAATCCGGCCAATCAAACACGGGCTTAGTAATTTCTTCTAAATTTGTTGCAGCACATCTTTTCATTTAACTTTAAAGAAAAGTCCAAAAACGATGTAGGATAAAAGTTACCACAACTTCCGAAACCATCAACCACATTCACACAACTTTCCCAGCTCCAATACCACAATGCCAAATTGCCAATGGCACCATAATTACCACCAGCAAAAACAGAATTTTTTTCTATTAAAGATTCTACAGAATTTGGCCAGAAGTTTTATATTCCAAAAAATAAAAATAAATAAAAAAAAACCCCACCTCCTATTGTGAGGGTTCTGTTCTGGCAAAAACCACCGACCCCACTTTCTGTACATATAGCAAAGCTCGCAAAAATAACGCTCCTCCAACTCTAACAAAGTTGAAATTTTCGAGGTTCAAGTGATTATGATAACAATCCTGCTCATAGAAACTCTACACCACAAAAACACACCAGAAAAGACACAGCATGTGGGGCTCGTCATTTTTTGTAATATTTTATTCACTAGTGGGACCCACCTTCATGTGAGATTTTTAGTGCAATTCTTGTGAACTCTATGTGATTAAAAAATAAAGAAAAATTTTGAGTTTTCGTATAATATTATTTTATTTAAAAATGCATTGTTGAAAATAAAAGAGAGAAAAATGAATTTTAAAAATAATAATGATCAAATAATGGCAAATTTAGAAATATGAAGATTCCATATGCACACGCGTTACGAAGCTACACTCTTAATAAACGTCGAAAGTAGTCTGTTTATGATATTAAATTCTCGTTTAATTTAGTTTAAAATTAAAAATTTTAATAGTTCTTGATAAAAATTGATGAAATGTAGTTAAAAATTACTCACTTATAAAATTCATTTCGTAGGGCCCTCAACTTATAAATACATAAATAAAAATAATCAAAATTTGGCTGTCATGCACTGAATAGTTGAAACTTCCCTAAAAAAATTCAAATTACTTTAAATACGAGTATTCACACATACGTGAAGGAAACGTCTATTTTAGGGCGATTTTCGATTCGCCGCCTTAAATTAAATATGCAGCCACCTTCTGGTATTTGTCAATCGCAAAAATAATCTAAACGGTTAAAGTCAACGGTTTTGACCGTCTCTTTTCTAAGGTTGGCTGGTTTGTTTGAACTAAGAATTTTCAAAGCTATATTTCGCCACTCTTAAATATAAACTTGGTATTTGATTTGTAAATGTCCATTTCACCTGTGACTATTTTTTTCTATCAATTTAACATTCTATCTTTCCTTCTTTTTTTAGCCTATAACTATTATCGTCATACTAAAATCCCACAATACAAGACAAGTCGGCTCTGCTCGACCTAATGATGAGTTATATGGCGAGCCAAGCTAAGATTTTTCCTTTCAAAGCAATATTCAACTTTGCACAGTTTGACTTCTCATGAGCTGGTTCGCAAAATGGCTCAAGAGTCCAGAGCAAATTGCTCACCTTAGCCTAGTTGTGAATAGGCTGCATGACATTTTCGTCTTAAAAATAATAAAATTGGTGAGCTGACAAGCAGTTCGTTCCTCTAAGGATGAGTTGGTGGGGGAGCCAAAATAGTTTTTTTCGAAACGAGTTGATTTGTGCTCGACTCGGTCCATAACATCCAGGGGCGGACCCAACATCTAGCCAGCCCTCGCGACCGCTCGTACTGGGTCCTTCGGAGCTTCAGTTCAACCAACCTTCAGCGTTGTCCGCCGGGAAATGGAGAAGAATGCAGAAGGCCAAAAAATTTTTTTGGTTAATTCGTTTTCAAAGGCAGTTTGGACATTTAAAAAAAAAAAATTAAGGCCCAAACCTAAATGAATGGGCCCAATCAATTGGCCAAAACCCCCCACAAGACCATAACCCAGTCCCAATTGCAAATTGAAATCGGAGAGGAGCTGAGGAGAGGAGAGAACGACTACGACTCTATGTGCGAGTGTGCCTGACTGTTTGCCCGATTGCGTCGTTGTCGGTGGTGACTCGGTGAATGTAGAACGCCGTTAAGGACTTACGGTAAGCGCTGGTTTCCATTTCGTTCGGTTTTTTTCTCTGTGTATCTATTTTTTTCTTTTTTGGGAATTTGTGATTTATTATTGTCTGAGACACCGAGAATATGAGTTGATGAGTTATAAGTTTGATTTGTGATTAAGGAATTTAGGGTTTTAAACAATTAGAGATAAGTGAAAAAAAATTAATGGTGATTGATGAAGAATGAAGATGTTTCATGATTGGGGTTTGGCTCAATTAAACTACGTGTACATTGTTTTTTACTCAATTTTACTTG
>CAIGRO010071480.1:0-23209 GCA_903798355.1 Fraxinus baroniana
GGATCGTCCTCCAACAAATAGAATAAGAATCCGAATTTTATTGAATGAGATATTACCAAAATAAAAATCATTATAAACTATAAAAAATCTTAATCGAGGGCCTAAACGATGGAATCTGCCCAAAATCCCAAAATCCGATGTATGTCGATGAGTTGTGATCCTTGGCCAGTTTCCAATCGAATTAGGTTAGTAATTCGTAAAAAAAAGGACAAACCCGAAGTTATCATGAAATTATTTTTTCCCTTGCGATCCCACTTCATCATAAATTCTAACTCTTTATACACTTCATCAGTAGTAAAGTAGACCCATGAATATGAATGTAGAGGCTAGGATTTGAAATTTTATCTAGTGATCACCTTTAATTCGCATCAAGATTTATTACTTACTATAGTATTCAATCAAATTCTTCTTAATTAATCAATTTACATTTCTCGAGTTCAAATTAATCATAGTCAATTAAGTCAATTGATCATATATCTAATAAGATTTGAATAAGTTTTAGTTAAATGCATTCAATTTCTAAGAATTCACATAATGATCGTGATAACCATGAAGACGTATCTCTACACTTTTTCCCAAATTACCAGATTTCATTATATTGTTTACCTGTTTGGGCCATCTTTTTTCACTTATTTTAGAAAAATAATATCCGTTATACAGGAAACCTGCCAAAGGAAGTGAAAGACTGACATGTTGCAGGTAACTTTGCTTTTTCTTTTATATTTGCTCCACACAACTATGCCCATAATACCCTTACCCCAACATTTACACCGCAATCAATTTCAACCTAATCTCTCTCTCTCTCTCCTGGCTTCACGACCGACATCTACCAACAACTTCGAAGTGCTTCCAAAACAGGTAATCGTTAATTTGATGCTCTAATTTCCTTATGAAGTAGTGTGAAGCTGCGATTTGTGCTGTCGGACCTGAATAACTTATGCTCGAAATTTTTCAGCCGACTTCGGCTGCTCAACCTCAAAGTGTATTCATCTCTCCGATTTTGTTTTGCAATTGCCTGGTACGTCGAATTTCCTTATGTTTTCTAGTACTACCATTTTCTCCCCTCTGCGTCTTCAATTGCCTGCTTTAACGCCTGCTTCTAGTTCTGGGCTATCAGGGGTTAGCTTCGATTTGAAACGTGCCTTAAATGGAGTAATTGCTAGCTATTTTCGTGTGTCTTACAAATTCCATTTATGCAATGACAAAAAAAGTGTACATCATTTGTGATGTCGTTGTCTGTTTGCCCAATTAAACTATTGGATCATTCTATGCTTTCTGGTAATACGGATGTGCTATGATAATTTTGTGCAAATTGTGTAAGGCTGATTACTCCATAAGATAGTTTTTGTCACGCTAAATTTAAGCTTAACATAGAATTGGCCTTCTATGGAGTCGGTAAGCGCTGATGTTGCCCCGTTTCTTAATGGCATTATGGAAACGTTCCTGCTATATATTAGTGGCTCACTAGGAGATCTGTTCGTAGAAACCTGAAACTGCCTATTTTTCCACTTCAATGTGTTTGAAAAAACAATGCAGTTACTGCATTTATGTGATGAGAACAGAACAACGTTTAAACAAATTATACACCGTTGTCAATTCTTTATAGAGGTAGAATTCTGCATAATGACCTGCGACATTGCTTATCTAATTGACGTGAACTTCATTTTCCTTTTTTTGTCGCTTAGTTCCTTACCAGCCACGCAGTCTATTTCGTAGCTGGATTAAGTTGCCTGCCCTTTGCACAGCAAGCTCATATCTTGCACTTCCACAGACAGAGATACACCAACACGAAGACTGACTCTTCATCCTAATTGTCGCGAAAATGGATCCATTCCATCCACAGGTACAAATCACCTACAGGGACAGGACTTCATTTCCTATCTTTTTCCATTTAAGTTTTATGCGTTTCCCTTTTTTTCGTCTTCCGTTGCATCATATTTAACCACAATTTTTCCATCTCGCAGCTTGGAAGCGTTCAATCACCTGTTTCATCGGGAAGTGTTGATGACCTATCAAGTGCTGCATCCTCAAAAAAGCATGCAAGATGGAAAGAAGTAGAGCGAGGGACCTTCATTGCAGCCTGTGAAATTGCAATTGCCGAAGGCCATCATCATGGGAAGTGTTTTACGAAATTTGGATAGGAACGTGTCGTCACGTTATTCAACTCCATATCCGGCCACAATTGGAGTAAAAATCAACTTCGCAACCAGTGGGACTCAATGCGTCGTGAGCACAAACGAATCACCGAATTGCTCTCCTGTACTGTGGTCGAGTACCGGCCATCGGAAGGCCGGATTGTAGCTTCAGAAGAATGGTGGACGCGAAAAATTAAGGTAATTTCGCGTCTAGCGTGATTTTCGTTTCGAATCGTACTTCGTTCGTAATTATCAGCACCGTACGTACTTGGCATTACAGGAAAACAAGGAATATAAGGACTTCAAGCACAAAGACATCAACGAGATATATACTCGATATCATCAACTTTTTGGGGACAGCTGACGGGGATAAGTATGCAGTAACCCCGACAAAGTTATGTCGTACTGGAGTACGTTTGTTTGAGGATAGTGCAGCGATGACGACAGGGATGCAATCCCTATTGATCCGGAGAGCATTGGTTTGAGTGACGAGGGGCACGAGGGAAACTGTACCTCCAATACAAAATTGTCTGGCCCATGCAGCGGCGAGAAGAGGAAGTCGGGTACGTGCTCCCATATAGGAAATATGAAGAAGAAATTTTCAGCAAAGGATGTATCTTACTCCGTCGATCGCGCGAGCAGTGCCGTCGAGGAAGTGGCGGCGAAGATAAGCAAAATTTTGACCCCAGAGAAGAACGCTGGAGTTGCCTGTGTGGATGAGTTGTTTGCGGCGGGACGGCTTAAACGACAGACGCCTTTGCACTTCTTTGCTTGTACTTTTCTCGCATATAAGCGATATCGAGACATGTTCGTCGGACTACAGGACGACGATGAAAAGTTCGAGTGGATTGAGTGGCAGTACAACGAGCGTAACAAGTCCGGTCGTTAAGTTATGTATTATTTAAACTCTATTTTATGCGCTTTTCGTGGCAGACTTTCCCTTTTATATTTTTTTTCCTTGCACCCTTTCATTTATCTTAGATGTTGTGGTTCTGTACTATGTTATTAGCTAGTTTCTGCACTGTATATTATAATACTTTTTCTTATGCTATTTCACAGCTTTTTACGCATCTTGTGCATAAAAAATTGAGTGTCTAACCTCAGCCTCCTAACATGAACATTATACGAATTGAAATAAATACTGTAACGAAACGAGCTACTGTTGTTGTCTGCAAAAATAATTCACCATTCAACAACACATATTTACTATACACACCTTGTGCTAATATTTTAAACCATTTACAGTTGCTGAATAAAGTATGAAGTCATCTACAAATTTTGTTTTCTAAAGAATCAATAATAGAAATTGAAAGCACGAATAAGATATTTTTGTTTTTCTGGCAGACTTTCTTTTTTCGTACCTGTTTTACTATGGGAACATGAGTTATTTTTTTGTGTCCATACTTGGTTTGCGTTGGAAACCACACCATGAATTGCATTATGATATAGGACCCCAATTATTCACATCAACAAAAAGTTCACATGCAGTCTAGTGTATTCATCTTGTACCAGTCATATTCTTTTTGCATACCACTTGTGCTATATATACACGTTATATTACCCTTATGATGCACTCAAGAGCAATACAACATCCAACATTTTTCATTTTGCTTTATCGTATTCTCTTAGTACCCAAAACCAATTTCTAAATCATTTCAAACCATACGGTTACACAATGGAAAATCTGGACTTCAACTGTGTGCTTATATTCGGATTTGAAGACGAAGATGACGTGGATGAAGAAGAGTTCATTAGGCAACTAGCAGAAGACATCATGAAATGGGTACACTATTGTCGAATTGCATCAAGTGACGCGATGCGATACTATTGCACACAACAACGTCGCATCAGACGATTTCCGTTCGCAAGAAACGGACACATGTTTATGAAGGAAGCGATGGAGGAGAACTGGCAAATGTGTTTTCAAGAATTTCGGATGTACCCACAACAACTGCGTAACTTTGCACACACCCTAAGGGACGAGTACAACTTACGTAGCAGCTAGCAGGTCGATCTATATGAACAAGTCGGCATGTTCTTGAGCATATTAGCGCACGACAAGGGATACCGACATGTGACAACGATTTTCAACCATTCCTTACAAACTGTATGTCATTACTTCAGGGAGGTTCTTCGTACCGTTGTTGCGTTATCCGCTCGGCTGATATAGCCCAGCCCGAACTACAACTACGATGCTCACCCTTACAAGTCGGACCCGAATAAACATCAACTGTTTTAAGATTGCATCGGTGTAATTGATGGAACACATGTGAGAGCAGTACTTCCTCGGCACAAGCGGGTGAACTTCATTGGACGGAAAGAGATTCCAACACAAAATGTTTTGGCAGTTTGTGATTTTAATATGTGCTTCACCTTTATACTCGTCGGCACAACCGGGAATACGTACGACACTCGTATACTTGCTCGAGCTATATATAGTCCAGAAATTCATTTTCCAGTACCAGCGCAGGGAAAATATTATTTGGTTGACTCCGGGTTTGCACATCGACCGGGATATATGGCCCCTTACAAGGGGTCGGACATATTGTACCATTTCCAACAGTTTCGCGACGATGGCACGGGTCGTGGTCGTCGTTTTCGCAATGCTCGCGAGAGGTTTAACTAAAAACACTCATCATGCAGGAATGTGATTGAACGTACATTTGGTGTGTGGAAAGAAAGGTGGCAAATCCTCGATCGGATGCCTAGCTATCCGTTTCGAACTCAAGTAGCCGTTGTTATTGCGATAATGGGTATTCACAATTTTCTACGGCGTTCCGGAGTGGTGGACGAGGCATTTCGTACAGTAGAGACCGACGACGATGCTTTCGAGGTGGAGCTACCAACCGCTGAGGACGAAATGCATGCCGAAATGAACGCGCCCGAAATGCAGCATAGTGAATCGGATAGAATTCGCGATTATATGGCTCAACAACCGTGAACATGTACTCTTTTATTTGAATTGGCAATCTCTGTGTTGTCACGAACAAAGTCGATCAATTTATATGTTGGTGTGTAGTATCATGATTTCCGAACAGTACGTCATACGTCGGAGTTATTGTGACAAGTTTTTAAATAAAAAATAATTTTATTTACGTTCAAATAAATGTTCGCCATACGCTGACATACGTGGGAAAAATGTTTGACCAATTCCAACACAAAGGAATTATTGACACTGTCCACAAGTTTTCTCGTGAGCAATTGAAAAAATGGAAAAGAAAAAGTCATCATTATACACTAGAGACAAAAGGGAGGGCAAAAATGGAATGTGGACTTAACAAAATACAATCCTAGCACGCCATGCAGACTAGCCTCCTATTGATGATTGGACTCAAAGTCAATAACGTTCATTTTTTTCTAAAAATGAAATTGGAAAAATGGCCCAAACAAGGGTATTCTATAACTAACATCTTGATTTGTTACAAATTCACATATCATTGAATTATTGGTCAATTAATCTCAAAGCATTAAACTTTATAAAATAAATTAGCACAAAAAATTTAAACTACTAGAATACAGAAAATTGAAATAAAGTGTCATACATAGATTACATTGTTTTCCCTAACTGTGTTCATAATCGACTTTTGAAATCTTGATGAAGGCAAGAATTAAATCTTGCACCAAAAATATTCCTCTTAAATCCCAAAATCTTGCAAACTCTAATTTTTTACTCTTTGATCTTGAATTTCTATGTTTTCTCTCTATAATGGCGAGTCTATCCCTATAATTGTACGTCAAATAAAAGAGAATAATGAAAAGTATATATAGAAAAATATAAAATAACTCTAAAAAGAGTTAACAAGCACGTCTCATGTAGAATTTGATTATAAATAGATAATCAACAAAAGCTGGAATTTCTTCCAATTTAGTGCACTTTATTAATTTCTTGTTCATCACAGGCCATTTTCTTTGTATGGAAGGTCCTCAACTTCATGAGTATATTTGTTGGTCCCCCAATTCGTCAATTTTGTACATTTTCAATCAAATTTCATACAAGTGAATCTAAATTGGAGTTTTAACTACAATTACCATAATTTCATAGAGGCGTATAATGCATTCGATCAAAAAAAAAACAAAACAAAAAAAAAAATCTTGTATCCGACGACCAAAATTTATTCAAAAATTAATCAAACCAACTTAGTTAATAACCTAATTCCAACAAGTTCAACGGAGCACATGTGCAATTTAGCCATTGCCAAGTATAACCTTTGACTAAAAGTATCACCACATACTATATAAACTATTGGTCCCCTGCATAATATTGCAATTGGTGCAGTCAATTTAGAAGGGAAAAAAAAGGCGGGCGGATTCTTGATCAAAGAGTGTTGACTATTTTTACATTGTTCTAAATTTATATTCTGTCACGTTTGGTATACATTAAAATTTTCATTCACATTTTTCTACTCATTTTCAACCACACATTTTTCAATAAAATAATATTTTCAATTACATCAATAAATTTTCCTTTCTTTTCAATTACACACTCTCCATCAATCACATTTTTCAATTTCAATTATTTCAGAATACATTTTTCTAAAATAATGTAGCTCAAACACACTTCTCTAGATAGTACTTAGAGAACAAAAATGTTTTCAAATCTACTCTCTCTTAAATATACTTAAAATTCTTTCGAATTTTTGGAGTGAGTCCAGCCCAAGTTGTGTTGCGTTTCGATTGCCCTTTAATTTTACGTGAATTGTTCTTTGAATTCTATTTTCCATGGAAATTTTAGCATATCAAATGGGGCCTTAGTTTGTTTTGGAATAAAATAATTTTTTTGGACAGTTTTAACCTTTAGTCCAACATTATAACATGAGTGCCACGTGATTATTTACTGTTCAAATAAACGTTGCTGCTTGCTGACACACATATGTTACAGTTGCAACACATGATAGATTAGACACGACAAAAAAGGTTGAAAAATGAAAACTCAAAGTTGAATAGTCTGGGACGTTAAATGAGACACCTATACAAACAATAAATTTATCCTAATTATTGTTGACACCTTTGACCAATGTAAGAGTACGATGTTTAGACCAAGAAATGGCAATATCCCACGTGTTTAAGGTGAGTCTTATGACTAATCTCTCTCTCTCTCTCTCTCTCTCTCTCTCTCTATATATATTGAAGGAGAAATACAACTGTCTCTTAAGACAGACAGAATAAAGAGTATACAAGAGTCCAACCAAAATAAGCCATGGATGAGTTCTTCCAATTTTACAACTTTCATTGGGATATGGAATGGCCTAAGGAGGCCGTTTTGGTGAATACAAGTGCTTTTGTTAGGTACATAAAACAACCCATTGGAGAGCTTGCACCAAGGAGCCATGGCAATGGGCCGAATCATCAGAACGTAAACAAGAGGATGATTGAGTTCTTGAAGAAGACTTCTACCAGGATGAGGGTCGAGACAACTATTGAAACCGAGAGCAAAAGTAAGCATGTGATCAGTGAGAAAATGAGAAGAGAGAGGCACAAGCAAAGTTACTTAGCATTGCATAAGCTGTTGCCCCTTGGAACTAAGGTGATCACATGTTTCTTCATTCCTTTCTTGTTTTTGTGTATATACGTGTATAAAATGTGTTTAAGCATTCATGTTCTTGTATCTAAGAAATGTAGAATATGGATTGCAGAGTGATAAGAACTCAATTCTCCACATGGCAGCCAAGAATATTGAGGACTTGCAGAAGAACAAGGAGGAGTTGGAGAGGAGAAACAGTGAACTGGAGATGGTTTTGGGTGGAAAAGTTAATGAAAATAAGGTAGAAAAGGCTCTAATTAAGTTAAAAGTAGCAAATCCAGCATCAGGAATGGATTCTATGCTGGAGGTTCTTAGATGCTTGGAAAATACTGGATCCAAAATAAGAGCCATTCAATCAAAATTTACACAACATGAATATTCTGCATCACTAGATATTGAAACCAAGGTTCTCTCTCTCTCTCTCTCACGTATGATCTTTATATTTATTACGAGTTTGTTTTGATTAGAAGTTCTATAAAGAAATGGAAGCATTTGTTCCACATCATTAAATGGGGATGGCATCGTCTCTACCCCATCAGAGATTTCCAAAGAGTGGAGCAAGACGGAATTAAAAAATCTCCATTTACCGCCATGACGTTTACTTATTTAACCCATGTTTATTTTACATTCTTTTAAAATTCATTTTTTTTACATATTTATTTTCAATCACACATTTACACAATAAAATATTTAACATGCAAATCTAAAATTTTATTTACTTTTTAAACACACATTCTTTAAAAATTCACCGTCCAAAACAATGTTTAAAAAAAACGACCATCAAATAGAGGCTTAGAGGATGTTTGGTGTAGATTAAAATCAAAATTTAAGTGAACTGTGATAAATTTTTTTGAAATATTTGATTGAAAAGATGTGGAACTCATAAAAAATGTAGTTGATATTGATTATTTGACTTTAAAATCAAATTAAATCTGGCCCAAACAGCCCTTATTTAAGTTCTTTAGATGCTAATTATATTTAAACACATAAAAAGTTGTAAAAAAATAAGTGGAGGCGCCGCCCTGATATTCCGTGACCCAACTCTTTTTTTATTATTAATTAAATTGTATTTAAAATAAAAATAATATTATAAATAGATAAACTAGATAGTAAGTAGTAATATTTTAATTCCTATTTCAACCCCACTCTGCCTTGTGAAAATCCTCAATATTTTTTATTTCATTTTCCGTTGTCAAATAGCGAACACCAGCTTGTGGTATAATGATAAATTAGTTATTAGTTTTTTATTTGAATATTTTTTTTTATAGATAAGAGCAGCAGATGTAGAAAAGGCAGTACAAAGAACTTTATTTGAAGTTGAAGAAGGGAAATTTCAGTCTCAGTTCCGTTCCAAGGAAAAGAACGCTGATTAATCTTGACCAGTCAATGCGAAGAAAAACATTAAGACGTCCTCTGTAATTTGATTACTAGTATTAGTCATGAAATCCTTACGTATTCTTAGATTAATTGATGATGTGTTCTTAATGTCTGTGATTATCATGTCTATCTCGATTAGTTGCATTTACGTTACATTGTACTATTGAGTCGTAACTAACTATATTGATTGCAGTGGAATGTACATTACACATTCTAAACGATCAACTCACCAATTAAAGTTAATTATTGTAGGCAAATAATTAAATGAAACTTGACAATTATTTATTTTATTATATGATATATTTATCATAACTCGTCTCTTTATTTAAATTCACTTAGACTTGTTTGATTTTGAATACGTTTTTTCTTTTTATATTAAGTAAATTTTAAATAATTTAGTTTGATAAATAGCCAAACAGAGAATTTGGAATTTGACTGTTTAATGGAATCAATTGATGAGATTTTAATTTGTTAAGTAAACTTAATTTAAATAATGTAATTTAAGTAATTAAACTTAATTTGATTAATGCAAAATTTTAAACACTCCAATATAAAACAATGAATATTACACTTAAATGGATATTAAATGGAGTTAAATTATATTAAATAGTACTATATTAAATATATAAGGGTAAAATTGGAATTCAAAAGTTTCTCCTCAATCCACACTTTTAATATATTATAGATAGATAAACATGTGTACATGAATGTGTCTGTGTACATACATGTGCGTGCATACATATACTAGAATTTCTCCATTTGTACAGAATTTTATCAGAAAACTCACATGGAGCCCACCTCATGTTAGTGAAATATTAAAAAAAAAACCTCCCAACCCCCTATTGTGTCTATTTTGCTAGAATTCCGTGTCTCCATCTTCTGTACATGTAGTGCAATTTTATATGCTATACGTATTAATGTATGTGTGCGTGTGTTTGTTATCTGCATGTGTTTATGTAGATGTGAATTTGCACGTGTATATATGTGTTTGTGTCGACATGATTGTATATATATTTAGGGGTCTATAGATGTATATATTGTATGTATGTGTATGTAAATATTTGGGCATGTCACTTCATATTTGTATGTGCGCAATCAAATCCAGGTATCATCTCGCTGCAGTCTTCTCAAATTCTGGTCCGCAATCTCTTCAAGGGTGGTTGAAATTGCTTTGGAGTTTACACATCCCAAGCAAGACAAAAATTTTCACATGGAAGGCGTTTGTAAAAATTCTGCCGACATAGTTCAATCTAAGGCGGAGACATTCCAATTAAGCCTGTGTGTAATAGATGCGCGCTGGAGATGGAAAAAAAATCTAAGGCGAACGTTATGATGCTATTTGGTGTGAAATTAAATTTGCTGATATGGTGATGAGCTTTAAAGAAGATTAGGGGATTGCTGCTATGGGCAAGAAAAAATTTGTCCAGGGAGATGGACTCATTTGGAGGTGATACGGAGATGTTGGAATGATAGAGATGCTTTTTACATTGGGATGCTGCTGGTTATTTAATTTAATATAGGAATGCTCAGAGAAGGGTGGAGGGGATAGACGGGTAGGCAGGGGGCTGGTGGTGATATTGGTTCTTGAAGCAGGGTCCTCGCCAGGGACTAAAAATTGAAATGTGGATGCTGCTGTCCAAAGGGCCACAGATTCTACGGAGTTGGAATCATATACCAAAACGAGAAAGGCAAATGGTCACTGCAAAATCTAATGTTTCTCCCTCAGTTGTTCTATGCAAGGCTTGAAATTTGCTATAGAAAAAGGGGGCATCCAAAATAGGCCAGGGCACAACAGACGATCTTGGCATGTCAAAATGCTGGTTTAGTACCAATGGTAGCAGCCTGTCTCACTTGGTGGTCTTGAAACCAGTTGTGCATTGATGTCAAAATATCACGACCAAATAATGCTAGGAATACATGAGTTTGATTAACTAAATATCAAGGACAAAAATATGCAATTCAAAACCAGTTTATAAATATCATAAAACAAAATGCTAAAACAATCTATCCGATAGCTTCATATTAAAGACAGGTTCAACAGTTTACGCCTCAATTGAAAATTCTAGCAGCACAAAGGACATTAAATAACCAAGAAAGAAACAGAACATTGGAAATTCTCAGAAACAGTATTTTGTTGTGTTGCTGAGACGAATGAGAATTCTCACTTGAGAGGAATGAACCTTGAAGAGTGGGTGGCACCAATACCAGGTCTACCGTGCTTAACCGGCTTGTATGAGATTGAGAACTCAGCGAGATAGTGGCTGATCATTTCAGGCTTGATTTCAACTGTATTGAAGGTCTTGCCATTGTAAACTCCAATGACACTTCCTATCATCTCAGGGACAATGATCATATTTCGCAGGTGAGTTTTGACAATCTCAGGCTTCTCGCCAGGTGGGGCCTCACGTTTCTGAATTAAAGAATCATATGTATGAAACATTCAGCAAACATGGTTTGTTACTCAGTATTGAAAAACATTAAAAATTGTCACAAGATTGACTACTAGAAACTTGACTGGCAATAATGAAAAAAAAAAACAAAAGATTCTGAAAAAATACTACACTCCACAGAGGCTGGTGTAATCTAACTTTGCAGAATGCTTAAGCTAATGAAATGAGTTGACAAGAATTACATGAATATCCAGGATTCACACTCAGGTTATATAACTTAACACTTGTACAGATCTCAAAATTAGAAAAGAAAGCTCCTTTATTGTTCCTCAACTAGCAATCATTCCTCACATGTTCTTCACATTTCTCCATCACCAAGATATTAAAACAGTAACATTTCATAAATCTGAATGTGCATGTTTCAAGTATAAGGATCATTTAAAAAAAAGAAGGACATGCCAGAGATACATGTTCCCAAAGAGGAGGATCTTCCTTCAATAGTATGGCATGAAAAGCAAGTGAGAAAAATATGCTTCAATCCTTTACTTTGGACAGGTGTTATCATTTTGGCTAAAAACAGCAATTCTAATTTAGAGTTTATTTTTCCCATTTCTACCTTGTAAAAGAGTGATAAAAAGAAATTGGTAGAAAGACAAGCAGCAATAACTCCAAATTTCAGATTTTGGATAAATTACCGCTTTGCGCAGCTTCTTGATCAAAGCCATGGGCTTCCTCTTCAAACCCCTCTGAAACCTGCAAATTGATCATGCATATCAAAAGAAGAACAAACCTAAAATAATATGGACAAGTTCAACTCTAAGCATCAAAAAGCAATAAAGTCAATAACGCAATTCCTTTCTTCAACTAAACAATTATTTTCATCATGCAAAACAAACCACAAACATGAAAAGACGTGTTTTAAGTAAACATACATCAACAGTTGCAGATTGCAGGGATTAAATTATCCTCGATGGCAGACACAATGCACACAGGCAGGAAAATTTAACTAACTCAAAGAACATATTAAATATCAGAACTCTAGTAAAATCAATGCCAGATTATTCGATAAAGCAACCAACACAGATATGTTCAGAACAGAGAATCAGGTGGCGAGACACAAAAGTGCAAATATATCCCATTCAATGTCCCAAACATAATTAGTAAAGCCCTATTCCCCATTCCCTAAAACAGTCGTATTTAAACCTAATAAAATGGAAAAGGATCACGCAAATGTCATTAATGCTGAACCTTACAACTCAAAATTCTTCCTTCAATATAGCCCACTAATGTACTGAAGAAAATTACAAAAAGAAACAACAGTACAAAAAAAACATACATATAACAGAAAACAGAAACAAAAAAGCGTACCTTCTGCGGGCGCGGGCATGGAAGAGCTTGACGAGCTCATCCGTTGACATATCAAGGAGGGCATCAAGATCCACACCCCTGAAGCTGAACTTCTTAAACGTCCTCTTCTTTGGCTGCCCTGTCGCAACATCGGTCTCTACATCCGCCTGCACATAAACACACAGATGTCAGCCAACATCAGGAAATTAAACACAAACATTTCCGCTAGATTGAGAGATTGAGATACCATGATTGTTGTGTGGAGACTAAATGCTGAAGTCTGAGGAGTACTTTGAGGACGCAACTAGGGTTTTTGAACAGAACGTCTCAATGGGCAGTGCAGAGAAGCAAAGAAAGATATGATATTAGGGTTTATAGTGCATAGTGGGCCGGACCAATCTTAGATGGGCCTTAGAGTAAACTGAGTATCAAATATGGGGAAATTTTTGGGGAAATTTCATAATTAAGAAGTTAAGTATCACCCATTTCAAAACTAAAAATAAATATTTCAAATATCAAAAATTAAATACTAATTAAAATTTATTTATGATTTAATTAATTAATTAATTACATATTTTATTAATTAAATATATTAATATCACAAATTTATACAATTTGATCACAAATTAACGATTTAGAGTGTGTTTGTTGCACATTAAAATAAGAGAATACATTTTTTTGAAGTGATATGATGAGAAATATGTGGTTGAAAAAGAAGGAAAAATTATTGATTAGATGAAAAATATTATTTTATTGAAAAATATGTAGTTAAAAATTAGTAGAAAAATGATAATGAAAAAAATAGTGTGGGACAAACAGGGGCTTAATTAGTTACATATTAATTTTAGATCACAAATCATAAATTTTATATGTCACAAATTATCTTAAGGCCATGATTCAAAAACTTTTTAAGTCACAATTTGTTCATCAATCACAAATCAAAAATTTATACATCACAATTTATTTATCGATCACAAATCACAAATATTATAAATCACAACTTATTAAATAGTCATAAATTTTCATTCAGAAATTTTATATCACAAATTCTCTTATGATACAATTAAAAAAATTTATAGATCATATTTTATTTATCAGTCACAAATATCAAATATTATAAATCACAACTTATTAGACAATCACAAATTTTTAAATTATCGATCACAGTTAGCAAAAATAAATTTATAAATAATGGGGTGGTTCAAACATGAGCTAAATCTTATTTCTAATTTCAATAGTCAAAGTCAATCACAGGTCAACGGAATTTGGCATCATTAGTCAGATTTTTTAAGTATTAAGATTGGTTTTCGGTCAAGTCTAATTTTGACAACATATTTTCTCAGGATTAATTACACAACTATGTTGGGAGTCCACGTTATATATGTATATAGTGATTTAATTTTTTTGAACATTAATGTAATGTTTCATTGAGAAATTTGGAAAACTCTATATTTAATAAGTTATTATTATTGTAACTTAAACTCCATATTAATTTTCATTTAAACCGTGTTGTAATGTTTGTAATTATTTGATATTGCAACTTACATTATGTGTTACTACTACAATTTTTTTTTTTTTTTTAAATAAAATTGTAATATATAAACCCTACACCATCACACCCCACAATTGATGTCAATTGTAACCACCACTTTCCAAATCGCAGTTAATTTATAATTGAAATCATATTATATTTAAATTGTAACTTATAAGTGTTATTATCGTTACAATGTATGCAATGTTTTCAAAAATTTGCAAATTAAAATTATTACACCACCGTCTCACCATCTCCATCAATAGTCACCCCCATCAACATGAGAAAATTAAATACACTACTATTAACGTGTATAACCTTTTTTTATTTTTTATTTTTGGTATAATGAATTATTAACCCATGCATCATCACCCACCACTAACAATATTACCTCCTCAATCATAAACCACCCACCTTCAAAACCTTAAATCACCACAAACACCTGTAAATCTACATCATCGCACCACAAATCTCCACAAACCATCGATCGCAGCTATCTATGCCTCCCAAATCACAAAAATAGAAATTGCTAAAGCAGATTTTGACGATTTCAAATCTAGTTTCATATCTGCAAATGGTGTAGCATTGCGGTTTCAACTCCAGCATTTATTATTCATTGTTAGTGATGTCTATTCAAGCCGTATTTCTCATTGTTCATCTTGTTATCTTCAAAAGAAACCATATCTTCGATTATTGAATTAATCCAAAAAGGTTGAATTTCATATAAGTATCTATGAATATAATAATAATAATAATAATATTCAACATGGTACCATGCATGATGTGTTCGATGATAGTGGTTAATCGATATAGTGTGTGGGGGTGGAGGGAGGAAAGTTTAGTTGGATTATTTTAGGGATTTTCTTTGATAGATATAATTAGATATAATATTATTGTATAGTATTTAGTTTCCTTTTGTTGTTTACTTTATCTTGTAGTATATAAGCTCATTGTAACTTCTTTTGCCCTAATTTTTTGGAAGCTCTCACAATTGGTTTTTCTTCCTCCATCCCTTGTTTCTTCTCTTTTGTTTGATTTATTGAATTAGTTTGTATAATTCACATGGTATCAGAGCTAACCTGTAATCTCCACATTGAATCTTTGGTATTGGCATAACCCAGAAGAGGTAGCTTTTGACGGTAGTCTTCGAAGTTGATTTGTACGGTAAGCGTTGGACTTCTGGTGTCGTGGTGGAATCTTAAGGCTTTCTTCCATTGGACATGTTTAATTCTTGGGCTGCATCAGTAAATTTTTATCGACGAGTCTCGAGTTCGGTGGTTAGAGCTGTGAGATTCATTGACGCCACTGTGAGTTAGTTAGGTTCTGTGAAGTTTGTTAACTGTTTATTTGGGTAGGCTAATTTTGTTTAAAGTGGGCCTGATTTTGGGTAAAATTTGTTTGGACAGCAATCTGGTTTCTTTGCTGATTTTGTTTAAAGTGGGCTTGATTTTGTGTGTGGGCTGATTTTGGGTAAAAAAATTTTGGACAACAATCTGGTTTGTGGGCTGATTGGCTTGTTGAAAATAATTCAAATTTCTTGTGCAATAATTCATCATTGTAATTTGTGTTGGTACATTGGTTGTTGTTTTTTTTCCCCTTAGAATCGGGTGATTTCGTTGATTTGTAGTTGACTATTTGCTAACTTTATGATGACAACTGAAAAAGATGATTCACAAAAAAGGAAACTAAATACTATACAATAATATTATGTCTAATTATATCTAACATCCCCCCTCAAACTCACGATACTATAGCAAAAAACAGCGAGGTTTTGTCAAGCAAGAAGTGAAAACGATGAACTGGATAAGATTCGTAAAGAAGTCAGCAAGCTGTAACGATGAAGAAACAAAATGTAGAGAAATGGTGCCAGTCTGTAAATGATGGCGAATCAGATGACAATCAATCTTAATATGATTCATACGCTCATGGAACGTAGAGTTGTGAGAAATCTGAATAGCACTTTTATTATCACAATACATAGAGGTTGGAGAGGATGAAGAAATATCCATGTATGCAAGTAACCAACGCAACCACAATATCTCACAGTAGTGGATGTCATATCATGATACTTTGCCTTAGTAAAGGAACAAGAAACAACAGTCTGTTTCTTACTCTTCCAAGAAATAAGGGAATCGCCCAAAAATATACAAAAACTAGTAGTCGACTTGCGATCGGGTGGGGTTACTGGCCCAATCAGCATCAGAATAGGCACGAAGCACTATGGAGGAGGTTGATGGAAATAAAAGACTCTGAAAGCAAGTACCACAAAGATAGCGCAAAATACGAACAATAGCTGCCCAATGAAATGTAGTAGGCGCCGAAACAAACTGACTAATAATGTGAACAATATAAGCAATATCGGGACGTGTGATGGTAAAATTAACCAAACATCCAACAACGGTGCGATACAAAGTGGGATCAGTCAGTGTTACACCGTCAGAGGGTAAATCCCAAGCGTTGGACTTAAGAGGAGTATCAGCAATTTTAGTATCAGTAAGACAAGGACGCTCAATAACATCCATATTATACTTAGACTAAGAGAGAAGATAACCTCTAGGAGAAGAAGCAACTTCAATCCCCAAAAAATAAGATAAGGCGCCTATATCCTTCATTTCAAAACAATGAGCCAATTCTGATTTCAAATCTGCAATCCCATCAACATTATCATTGTTAATAATCATATCGTCAATATATAGCAAAAGTAGAAAATTTAGCTAATTTGCAACCATTACAATCAGAAATGTCATGAGTTTGCAAATATCCCAATTGATCCTTAGAAACTAAAAATTTCAAACGACTAGCGGAAATATGTCCAAGGCAAAAATGTCACAAATAAAAATTAGAAGACGATGAATTCAAACAGAAAGATGATAAGTCAACACTAGAGGCTGCAACGTGTGGTGTCCAGAATATATAACCTTCATTGTCTACAACCTATCCCAATCAATTTCTGAGATCGAGGATCCTGTACATGACAAGTAGTAGAAGAAAATTGAACTAAGTATCCAGAATTACACAATTTGCCAATAGAAATAAGATTCAAAGTAAGAGCCGAAATATATTAGACGTTTGAAAGCGATAAATTAAGTGCCATAAAAAACTGAACTAATCGTTTCTCCTCTCTAAATGTAATATATTTTTGACATACCTTCAGTCTCGCTGATTCTGTAAGAGCTAACTCATCCCAAATTGAATTCATAACAGTGTAAAACTCGAGAATACTAAAAAATGTTCCCAAACTTCCTTTGCTATTTCAAAGTTTGTTGACTGTGTGCTAATTGATTGCTCAACAAAATTATGAATCCCAGTAAATTTTTTGGCATTATTTGATTCCCAATTATCCAACTTTGTTACTTAATTCTCAACAGTATTCTTGGGATTCACAACAGTTCCACTAATATAACCCCACAATCTTTTTTCTTTTAAAAAATTTCTCATCATGGTACTCTAATATGAGTAATTTTTACCATTTAATCTAACACTAATGAATTGAAGTGAATCATCTCTTTCAGTTGCCATCAAAAAGTTAACAAATAGTCAACTACGAATCAACGAAATCACCCAATTCTAAGGAAAAAAACAATGACAACCAATGTACCACCACAAATTACAATGATGAATTATTGCATAAGAAATTATAATTATTTTCAACAAGCTAATCAGCCCACAAACCAAATTGCTGTCCAAAATTTTTTCACCCAAGATCAGCCCATACACAAATCTGGCCCACTTTAAACAAAATCAACCTACCCAAATAAACAGTGAACAAACTTCACAGAACCTAACTTATAGTGGCTTCTATGAATCTCACAGCTCTGACCACCGAACTCAAGACTCGCCGGTGAAAATTTACTGATGCAGCCCAAGAATTAAACATGTCCAGAAAACCTTAAGATTCCACCACGACACTTCATACTCACGACACCAGAAGTCCAACACTCACCGCACAAAATCGACTTCGAAAGCTACATCTTCTGGGTTATAACAATACCAATGATTCAGTGTCGAGATTATAAGGTTAGCTCTGAATTGCTTGCTCTTGGTGGCACAATTCATCAAACCTCGTTAACTAATATTTCACAACAAAATGGTGTTGCTAAATGAAAGCACAGGCACATTGTAGAAACTACTTGTTCACTTCTCTGTCTGCCAAAGTCCTTAGTAAATTTTGGGGAGAAGTAATTCTCACTACCATTTCTTTCATTAATAAGATTCCATCTGCCCACAATTCAGGTTTATCACCCTTTGAAACATTGTATGTGCATCTTCCTGATTACTCCTCATTAAGATTCATTAGATATACTTGTTTTGTTCTTCGTCTTGAATTCGAACATAGTAAGTTGAAATCTCGCTATGCTATCTGTGTTTTCTTGGGTTATGGGCAGGGACAAAAGGGTTATCGCTGCTTTGATCCCATTAATAAAAAGTTATATGTTTTTCATCATGTCGTATTTCTTCAGCACATTCCATTATTTTCTATCTCTGATAATACTCATGATGTGACTAAAACTAATTTTATTCGTATTGACCCCATTCTCTGATGACAATGATATACCACCTTCTCATACTCCATGTACTATTGATTCTTTGTGTCCTATATGTATATACACATGCACCAGCTCATGATATCACTTCTCCTTTTGTGGCCACCCAAGCACCGTCTGAGATTGATGCTCCACTCCTGCTCTCTCTCTTCCTCGGTATCTTCAACATAAGTCCACTCAGTTACCTGATTTGCTTATTCTTGTTATTTTGAGTCCTTTTGTTGTTTTCTAGCCTCCATTCACAAGCTATCTGAACCCTCTTTGTATGAAGAAGCTATTCTGGATCCTCTTTGGCAATATGCTATGGCTGATGAACTCTCTGCTCTACATAAGACAGATACTTGGGACTTGGTTACATTGCCTTTAGGTAAACATGCTATTGGTTCTCATTGGGTTTATATGATTAAAACCAAATTTGATGGTTCAGTTGAGCGTTACATGACTAGATTGGTTGATAAGGGTTTCACTCAGCAATATGGTCTAGATTATGAGGAGACTTTTGCTCTTGTTGCCAAGATAACCATTATTTGTACACTTATTGCATTTACATCTGTTCGTCAGTGGAGTCTCTCTCGGTTGTATGTTAAAAATGCTTTTTTGAATGGAAATCTTCAAGATGAGGTTTATATGGTTCCTCATCCTGGTCGTTCTCACTCTCCTGAATATGCAAGCTCAAGACGACACTTCATGGACTCAAACAAGCACCTCGTGTCTAGTTTGAGAAATTTTTCACTATTGTTACCTCTCTTGATTTTACATCGAGTCATCACGACTCTACCATATTTTTTAGATGTACTTTAGCTGTTGTATTCTAATTTTGCTATATGTTGACGATATGATTATTACTGGTGATGATGTTGATAGGATTGCAGATTTGAAATCAGAACTGGCTGGTCGTTTTGAAATGAAGGATTTAGGTGCCTTGTCTTATTTTTTGGGATTGAAGTTGCCTTTCTTCCTAGAGGTTATCTTCTCACTTGGTCTAAGTATACTATGTATGTTATTGACTATGCTCATCTTACTGATGCTAAAACTGCTAATACTTCTCTTGAGTCCAACTCTTAGTATTCACCCTCCGATGGTGTACCATTAACTGATCCCACTTTATATCGCACCATTGTTAGATGTCTGGTTTATCTTACCATCACACGTCCTAATATTGCTTATGTTGTTCACACTATTAGTTAGTTTGTTTCGGCGCCTACTACAGTTCATTGGATAGCTGTTGTTCGTATTTTGTGCTATCTTCGTGGTACTTACTTTCAGAGTCTTTTATTTCTATCAACCTCCTCTTTAGTGCTTCATGCCTACTCTGATGCTTTGTGTGCCAGTAACCTAACTGATCGCAATTCGACTACTGGTTTTTATATATTTTTTGGCCATTCCCTTATCTCTTGGAAGAGTAAGAAATAGACTATTATTTCTCGTTCCTCTACTGAGGCAGAGTATCGTGCTATGACATCCACTATTAATGAGATTGTAGGGTTACATTGGTTACTTGCAGACATGGGTATTTCTTCATCCTCTCCGACCCCCATGTATTGTGATAACAATAGTGCTATTCAGATTTCTCACAACTCTGTGTTCTATAAGCGTACGAAGTATATTGAGATTGATTGTCATCTGATTCGTCATCATGTGCCGACTGGTACCATTTCTCTACCTTTTGTTTCTTCATCGTTACAACTTGCTAAATTTTTTACGAAGTAGTTCATCGTTTTCGCTTCTTGCTTGACAAACTCTAGCTGCTTTTTGCTATAGCATCGTGAGTTTGAGGGAGAATGTTAGATATAATTAGATATAATATTATTGTATAGTATTTAGTTTCCTTTTTTGTTTACTTTATCTTGTAGTATATAAACTCATTGTAACTTATTTTGCCCTAATTCTTTGGAGCCTCTTACAATCGGTTTTTCTTCCTCCATCTGTTGATTCTTCTCTTTTGTTTGATTGATTGAATTTGTTTATATTATTCACATTCTTGTAGAGAAATGTGATTTTCAAAAATATTTTACAAAAACTTGATTTTTAACTTTTATGAATATCAACTGGTTTGGGCTTAATTTCGTTTTCTTCTAAAAACTGAAGCGTGCCCATTTTTTAAATCTTGGTCTTTTAACCTAAATTCAAAAAAAAATAAAAATAAATAAGCTAATAAAATAAAATAAAAAATAAAAAATAAATTTTTTAAAATTTACAATTTTCCATTTTCAAACTATAACAAACCCATTTCTAACCAAAACCTAACCATCTCAATTTTCAACCCAAACCCTAACAACCCTTCAACGTCGATCTCTTCTCCTTCCACAACCACTAGTAGTGAACTTTGCCACTGCCACCCTCCTTTGACTTAAGCCCCTTACCAAATCTACTAGCATCAACCCCAATCAACAACCATTCCCTCATTGGAAAACCCAAAAAAAAAAAAAAAAATTATGTAAACCATCGCATTGTCGCCGTCCAATATAGTGCCGACGCTGACTATAGGAAAGATATTGCCTAACGCCCCGCTTTGATGAAGGCTTCCAAAAAATTTCCATTATTTTATATTTATAAATAATAAATAAGACTTTTAAAATTAGTATATTGCTTGAAAATTTTTATTTATATTTTTATTATTTGTAAATTTTATGGCAACTCTATTTTTTATATTCTTTGGTACAACTAATTAACTATAAGTATGCTAAATGTCTTATCATGTTCAGTTACAGTAGAATAATATTTTGGATAAAACTACTTTGCTGATGAACTTGATAGAAAGCTTGACATAATTGCATATGACAGTAGATGATTTGATGTAAAATTTGACCGTGTTTCAAACTATCAAATGATAAAATGTCACGTAACATTATGTCAACCTTGATATTTATGTAGCATGATTGTAACTTTTTTGGGATTCCTTAAAGTGGATGATACTATGGGGCATCGATTGTTTTATGAATTGTTGAATATTTCGAAAACACTTGATCTTGATATTGGTGATTTAAGAGGTCACAACTATGATAATGATTCTAATATAAAAGAGAAGCATAAATTTTATAGAAAATAGTACTAGAAATAAATCCAATTGTAAACATTATAGAAACCACTATCACGAATATGTTGGAAAAGTCAAGTTGAAAGTGTTAATGCAAAACAAAATTTTGAGCGTCACAATAAAAAGCCACTTTAAAACATTTCGTAGAAACATGTGATGACCTTAAGGTATTTAAAGATGGTAAAAATTTATCTTCGACATTATGGATCTTGAGTTCTTGTTTGATATGACTATTTGGTACAATATGTAATTTGCTATAATGGAGTAAGCAAAATTTTGCACAGTGAAGATATATCTATCGATACTATTATTAGTCACTTGAAAGCACTTATTTCATTTTCTAAATCATATAGCGAAACAAATTTTGATTCTAATAAGATTACTGATAAAAAAAAAAAAACCAAATTTCATAAAAACGTATTATTCATAGTAAGAAGCACTTTGAGCTCCTGTTTGGTAGGAATTAAAATCAGATTTTTAGTAAATTTTGAAAAAAGTTAATGAAAAGTACGGTCATAGTTAAAATTAATTGTTTACTTTGATTTTTAATCTCTATGAAGTAGAGGCCTAACCGAAATTTCATAAAAAAATGTTAGTGTTAAGTTTGAAGGATTTTTGAAACACTATAGGGATTCCGGAATTGATAGGTTGGACTTATTTTTAGAATTTTAAAATTATGAGAAACATTTCAAAATAGATTAAAATGACGATTGAAGTGTTAGATTATATAAAAAAAGATGGACACCTTCAAATGTGTGGATTACATATGGAATACTACTGACCGTACTAGTTAAAATTGTATTGTCGAGAGAAGTCTCTCAAAGTTAATTTGATAAATCATATATTTAGTCAATAATGTCATAAGAAAGGTTGAATGAATTGGTCATGGTGTCTATTGAAAAAGAAGTTCTAAAACAAATTAATAATAATAGTATAATTGTTGATATTCAATAAAAAATTCTAGAAAAGTAAATGTAGTTTAGACATTTAAAATTTTTAGATTATTATTTTTGTAATTTTGAATATTTTTATTTAATAAAATTACTATATTATTATATATATTTTAAATGTTTTTAGAGGTCCCATATTTGAAGTTGGCCAAAGGCCCACAAAATCTTAGGATCGGCCTTGGTCAAACATTACTAGCATCACGAATGCCACCAAGCTACCAATTCCCAAGATTTGTATACAATTTATTTTTCTCCATGTATAACTTCTTTTTGTAGCAATCATACTGCAAGATCATCATGGTGAACATTTCCCACTTGGACTATACTTTAATACTTAATATTTCTAACCACTATTTGAAAAAAAAAAAAAAAAAAAA
>CAIGRO010071480.1:23329-34759 GCA_903798355.1 Fraxinus baroniana
AAAAAAAAAAAAAAAAAAAAGAATTGTGATTTGTTTGTATTTTTTTTTTATCTAATTTCTTGAAAATAGTGGGATGTAACAAATATCAATTTAGAATTCAAATATGAAATATATATTAGAGTTTAACAATTTCATCTATTTATCATATTTAAGTCTTAATTCAAGATTCATAGCTTAATGTAATATTCAATCAAATTCTTTTATTGTATTCAATTAACCCTTCTCGAGTTCTTACAGAGCCTATTTAACTAATTGAATCACATATCTCTATGTGAATCAATTTTAGTTAAATGAAATACTAAATTCACCTAATGACCTCAATAGTTAGTATATATATTTCTACACGTTATACTAAATTATCGAATTTTACTATATGGTCTAAATCTAAAACTCATCTCTCGATTTGTAAAATATTCAAAAAATCATTGAATTAGTGATCAAATAATTCAAATCATTAAATACATAAATACAATCAACACATGTATGATAAAAGCACTTGAATCTTGAATAAAAGAAATAAAGGATCTCAATTCGATTATATTGTTTGTCCTAATACAAAACTTAGCTACTTATAATAATGGAAGAAAAACAAAAGATTTTCATTAAGTACATCACTTGAATTGAGATGTAGAAAAGATGATGAATCTTGCACCAAGTTTCTCTTCTTGTTCCAAATCTTGATTTCTTGTTTTTCTCGTTTGATTTTGCTCTCTAATTCTCCAAATTGTCTTCAATATCTTTCAATGTGTGGAACCCTTCAAAAGTGCCAAAAACTTGTATTTATACTTCTCCTCACATTTTCCCATAATTTAGAGTTTTTATGGGTTTCAAAATGGACAAAAAACATGCCCTAAAACAACTGTGCATAGCTTTTTCTTTAGTCGCGCTTCTGTTTACTGCTTCTTCAGTAATATCGAGGTGACATAGTTCTGTCTCCGTGGAGGGTTGTTTTATGTTGCCTAGGCACCACAATGGTGATGTCCTAACGCCACTTTCTCTGGCCTTGTTCTCAATTTCTCTTCATTTGATGTAGGAAATTGACTCTTTTACTCTTTTGTGCTTCTTTTCCTTTTTTTTATGATTTCAAGTCATTTGTTTTCTCCACTTTTTTCATCATTAACTCTACCTCACCATACCTATAAAAAACACTAATAAATACATTAAAAAATTCAATACTTATAAGATCTAGCCAATAATCAAGCTAAAATGGTATCTAACTCGTGAGTAAAATACACTCGTCAAATACTCCTTAATTTAATAATTTGCTAGTACTCGAGCAAGAACAAAGAAAAAGAAAATAACTAAGAATCACACAAACATATTCAGATAGCTTGCCCTATGGCTCAATATTTAGAGTATTATATTACATTCATGTACGGCTTCAAAATCACAATGCAAGAGCCAAACTTCAACTTATCCAATGCAAATTAAGTATGTGTGTGAAGAGTTAAATATAACGCCGTACATTCACAAGTTGGTTCAATTCTCAACCCTCAATAGTCAATTATTTCCTTTCTTCGCTTGTAAGATTCATAAATCACTAAACTTGTTTCTTTCATTCTCTTCCCAATGAGTAAATCTAAAGTTTAGTTTCACTCATCAATTCCTTACACCATTCTAATTTGGTTTAGTCTAACCGGTAACATCAACAATTCATTTGTGATTATTTTCCCAAAAAATGAGTGTTTTAACAATCAAGCTTATACCATGTGATTCAAACTCACTAGTTACCTACTCTCCTAATAATCAGTTCTTACTTGCACACTTGTATATTGTTTTTCTCTTCTTGATGCTTTGTTTTTTGTTCAAAATTGACCTAACCCTTTTTTCTCTTCTTGACTCATGTAGGGAGCTTTTATTTGGTAACTCCCTGACTTGTCTTGTTTTCAACAGAGAAGTGGCGCCTAAGCACCACCTTACAGAGCCTAGGTGCTACTAGTGGTGGCAATCGAGCTGAACGGCTCGTCGGCTCGACCTTTAGGCTCGTACTATAGCGGCTCGTCTAATTTCTTTTATAGAAGGATAGTTAAAAAAAAATTAAAAAAAGGCGAGCCCGAGCCAAGCCGCTCGGCTCACTACAGTACGAGCTCGCCCATGAGCAACAAAAAGCTCGGCTCATTTTATAACGAGCCACAAGCTCGAGCTCGAGCTCGTGAGAAACGAGCAAAGCCAAGCCGGCTCGACTCGGCTCGTTTGCCACCACTAGGCACTACTTTTAAAACCTAGGAGACCTTTCTAATTTATTTCCAAAACCTGGGATTGGTTGCAAATTTCTCTAGGTTTTTAAGGTTAAAAACTGACATCCTCATGCTAAGTTCTTCTTCCTTAATTTCTTTTTCATTTTTCTCTTTTTCATTTTTTCCTTTCTTTTTCTCTTCTTTTCCTTTCCTTTCCTTTCCTTTTTCAATTTCTTGGTTTTTTTTATGGGTTGGGGGGTGGTAATTAGAACACAACAAAGAGAATAAATCAAAGAAAAGGTGGAGAAGTTTGGGAAACTCAAGATTCAAGCTATTATCATCTTCAAGAATCCAACCAAAAAGGTTTTTATATTTCTTCTTGTATTTTCCTTCTTATTTTCTATCATTTGTGTGTATTAGATAAATATTATACTTTTTATTATTATTATTATATATAATATGGGCTAATTTTTTGTGTTGGAATTTATGGTAGTAGCTAGACCTAGCTTTAGTTAATTTTGATATGTGCACTTTAATACTAAGTTACTTATTTTCACGTGTTTTTACTATTGTTATTATTGCATTTTCATTTATATGGCTAATGAATGATTATGTTTAGTGATTTGTACATTGTTCGAGAGAAGATTGTGCATTTTAGACCAAACAGTAAAAACCTCAGGTTTGTGTGGAGGATAGAGATAACATCTAGCCCTAAGTGACCCATTGAACTATTTTCACAAATATTTAATACAGTTGTTTGGTTTGAATCGAAATAGAGATGTAGTAGGTCACACCAATCAATTAGGGTTAATTTCGCTCGAAAGAGGTAATTAATTAAAATTACAAAATCGGGTCTAACATCGTAATGAGTAACTTGTTAATTGGCTCGTTGAGAAATTAATTAGGCGACGTTTAAGGGAAACCAGGAATCCCAACCATGTTTTCCTTCAAAAGTTTCTAGTTAGTTTTATATTCTTTTATTTTGTAGATTTTTAGTTCATTTAACTTATCTTCAAAATCCAATTCTTATTATGTGTTTGTTTTATTGTTAAAATTAAATTGATTAAAATTGTGTAATTTAAAGTAAACATTTCTCGAGGAATTGATAACTAGGATTTCAAAAGTCAACTTTACTTGAACGCGATCTATGCACTTGTGATTTGCAATTTTTAGCTAACATGGACATGTGAAGGTAGTTTTCTCTCGATCTTCTCGATCAATGGCTATTTGATTATACCCTAAATATCCGTCCAGAAAGCAATAATGTGAGTGACTGGCTAACCTTTCCAACATTTTATCAATAGAGGGCAGTGGAAAATGATCTTTTCTTGTAACGTTATTCAACTTCCGGTAATCTATACGCACTCTCCATCCAGTTGAATCAGCTCATTGTTTTTGTTCTTCTTCACTATAATTCTACATTTCTTAGGCACTACATGTACTGGGCTCACCTAAGAACTAAGACAGAATATATAATCCTTACATCTAGCAATTTTAGCACTTTTTTTCTCACTACTTCCTTCAAAGTTGGATTTAATCCGCGCCGACCTTTCACCGATGGCTTTAACTCGTCCTCCATTAAGATTTTGTGCATGCAAAGAGTAGGACCAATTCCTCTAACATCAACTATTGTCCATCCAATTTCAATTTTGTACCTCTTTAATACCTGCAATAACTTTCTGTCCTCCTTCTTCATCATATCATTAGCAATGATTACTGGAAGTGAAACAGATTTTCCCAAATAAGCATAGCGTAGATGTGATAGTAAATGCTTTAACTCAAGAATTGGGGCCTGGTGATGAATTGACACTAAGAGACTCATATTACCCATGTCTCCTTCCTATAGGTTATTTAGCTAACTATACAATATATATATATATATATATATATATATATTTGCGTTCTTTGATTCTGATTGTGTAATATCTACTTCACATAGGATTGTTGAATGTTTTGCATCAAATGTATCAGCTACAAGCTCTTCAATATCATCTATTTGGTAACAAGTATCTGAAGTCATGTTTCATCTGAATATAACCTGCTCATTGTCCACTCAAAAAATCATCTTTCCATCATATACATCAATAAGTGCTCTTCTAGTAGCCAAAAAAGGTCTTCCTAAGATTATAGGGATATTTGAATCCTCTTCTATGTCCAAGATAATGAAATCCGCCTAGTAGATGAATTTATCAATCTTGACTAACACATGTTTAATGATTTTCTTAGTCTTTTAAAGGACCTATCAGCCAGTTGCAATGATATTGTTGTTGGTTTTACTTATCCCAATCCAAGAGATCTATAAACAGAGAATGACATCAAATTAACACTGGCACCTAAGTCAAATAAGGAATGCTCAAAATAATTAGAACTAATGGGCAAGGTATAGCAAAACTTCCTGAATCCTTTAGTCTAGATGGTAGCTTCTTCAGGAAAATTGTACTGCATTCCTCGTTTAGGCAAACTGTCTCATGTTCTTATATCTTCCTCTTGTTGAAAAGAATTTCCTTAAAAAATTGGTATATTTGAGCATTTGTGCTATTTCATCTTCAAATGGGATACTTATGTGCAATATTTTGAAAACCTACACAAACTGGCGAATAGCTTGTCCAACTTCTTTTTCTGCAATCGTTGAGAAATGCTCAAAATAATTAGAACTAATGGGCAAGGTATAGCAAAACTTCCTGAATCCTTTAGTCTAGATGGTAGCTTCTTCAGGAAAATTGTACTGCATTCCTCGTTTAGGCAGACTGTCTCATGTTCTTCCATCTTCCTCTTGTTGAAAAGAATTTCCTTAAAAAATTGGTATATTCGAGCATTTGTGCTATTTCATCTTCAAATGGGATACTTATGTGCAATATTTTGAAAACCTACACAAACTGGCGAATAGCTTGTCCAACTTCTTTTTCTGCAATCGTTGAGAAAAAGAAATTAGTGGTACATAAGTTTTAATTGGACTTGGTGCTTCACTGGTGGTGCTTCATTTTCCTCTTCCTCATTCACTATAATTGATACATATTTTTCTTCCTTGTTAGTTTCTTCAACCTCAACCTCTTTCTTTTCTATTTGACCTCTAGACATGTATCTCTAGCAGTTGTACTTCACTTCTAGTTATAATAGCTTGCAATTGCTCTTTCGGATTGATCATTGTATTACTTGACAATGTCCCTTGTGGACATTCTGTAAGCTGTTGAGCTATCTGAACTATTTGTGTCTCCAACTTCTTGATAGATACTTGCTAATTCTGAAAGTTTGTATCACTTTGTTGGAATGCCTTGAGACAGAAAACGTACATGACTAACTTCATCTTTTCCAAACTTGGTTTTTTCTTGCTGGGAATTATTTTAACTTTGAACTATTCCCCTGCTGACTATCAGACCATCTGAAGTTCGGGTGATGCCTCCATCCTGGGTTGTATGTTTGTCCATATGAGTTGAAATTGAGGGAACCATTTTGAATGAAGTTTACTTGTTCTTTGGGAAAACCATAGATAAGCAATTTTCTATGTGATGATTGGCTCCACAATTTTCACATAATGGACTAGCCATCAATACACGTTCTCTCTTTGTTTGTGATTTCACTAGTAACTCCATTTGTTTTTTCAAAGCAACTATTTGCGCATTGGAGCTGTGTTGTCTAATTCATAAATTATAGCTGCCTTCTTCGGTAGCACTCTTTCTGATGAAAATATTGAATGTGTAGTGTCAACTAACTCAAACAAACCCATGCATTGTTGAACCGATTTGCTTATGACCGATCAACTAACAGAGAAATCCACTGAGATTTTGACAATGGTGAAAGTTTGGTGTAGAAGTGTTGCATTTGATTACCTATGGTGATTCCAAGATTTAGGCACTTTCTTATTAACTTCTTGAATCTATTCCGTGTATCATGAGAACTTTCCCATCTCTCTATTGGAATGTTTGAATTTTCAATCATATTTTTGCTACTTTTTTGGGGGGAGAATTTGTTGCAGAATTTTCTAGTCAGTTTTTCCCATGTAGTAATAATTCCATAAGGTTCAGCATCCAACCACTCAAAAACTTCATCGATCAATGTGTAAGGAAATAAACACGGTTTGATAGCATCTTCATTGCCTCTGAGAGCATGGAAGTTCTGACAATTTCTGAGAAACCTGGAGATATATGTGTTCGGGTTTTCATAATGTAACTCGTAGAATTGGAGAGCGTTGCTAGTAAAATTGATCCATTATGCCCTTATTTGAAAATTATTTATCCCGAACTCTGGATATACAATAGTGGAGCGTGCGGGTGCTGCTATAGGCGTTAAGAATATTGAGACTGAAAAATCTCATTCATTTATCTCCAATCGCTCATTTTGCTGATTTTATTGTACCGCTACTCTCTCGAAAACTTGTCTAATTGGCTGTATAGGAATATGAATATTTTGATCGTCAGCCATCTGATGGTTTTGTTTTTGTTGGTGTTCTTTGAGTCTGTATCTGAAGGTACGTTCTATTTCTGGATCAAATAGTTGTAGATTGTCTCTTTGGGAATGAAAAACATTTTTTTTGTAGTGAAAAAATATAAAATAAGCAAATAAAAATCTAAAATAAAATAAAATAAAAGTAAATGTAAATAGTCTTGGGCAACGATATCAAAACCTTGTTGCGTTTTTAATATCGCAAATATACGATATCGTAACAAGTAATATAGTTGACATTTGAGTCAGAATTATTATTTCCACGAGGACTATACTTTAATATTAATTTAATATTTCTAACTATTAGTTATAAAAAAAAAAAGAAAAATTGTTATTTTTTGTGATTTTTAATCTAGCTTTTTGAAAATAGTGGGATGCAAACAAAGATCGACTTAGAATTCAAATATGAAATAGATATTAGGACCTAAAAATTTCATCTATTGATTACCTTTAAGTCTTAATTCAATATTCATGGTCTAATGTAGTGTTCGATCGAATTCTTCTAGTGTATTTAATTTACCCCTCTTGATTTCTCATCGAACCTATTTAACTAATTCAATCCCATATCTCTATGTGAATCAATCTCATTGAAACGAAATACTATTTTTAAGAATTCATCTAATGATCGCAATCGTTAGTACATGTATTCTATACGTTATACTAAATTACCGAATTTTACTATGTGGTCTAAATCTAAAACTCACATCTCGATTCGTAAAAGATTCACAAAATCATTGAATTGTGATCAAATAATTCAACGCATTAAATACATAAATAAAATCAATATGTATATATATGATAAAAGCACTTGAATCTTGAATAAAGAAATAAACGATCTCAATTCGATTACATTGTTTGTCCAAATACAATACTTAGCTATTTATAATAATGGAAGAAAAATAAAAGATTTGCATTGAGTAAATCGTCGGGATTTTGAATTGAGATGTAGAAAAGTTGATGAATCTTGTACCAAGTTTTTTTTTTCTTGGTCCAAATCTTGATTCCCAACCCTTGATTTCTTGTTTTTATCCATTGATTTTGCTATCTAATTCTCCAATTTATGTTCAATGTCTAGAACCTTTCAAAAGTGCCAAAAACTTGTATTTGCATTTTTCCCACATTTTCTCCTAATTTAGAGTTTTATGGGCTTCAAAACAGGCAAAAAATGCACCATAATTGGTCTTCAAGAGACGCCTGGTGTAACGACCCGACCTTGTGCTGCAGTCGTTATCATATTATACTTACTGTCCGCTTTGGAAGAGCATAGACCCATCTTACCCCTTTCGACTTTCTGACGCGTTCCCAGGATTCGAACCCAAGACCTCCATCATATGGAAGACTTAACTTGAATCCTAGTACCAATTGAGCAATTAAGATGGGCATATACTCTCCTAAAGTGGACAATACGTATGATATGATAACGACTGCGGTGCAAGGTCAGATCATTACAAAAAATAAGTATTTTTTGTAACGACCCGACCTTGCATCGCAGTCGTTATTATATCATACATACTGTCCGCTTCGAGAGAGCATATGAGTTGTTGTGTGCCACTTCCAGGTGTAACGACCCGACCTTGCACTGTATTTGTTATCATATCATACGTACTGTCCGCTTCGGAAGAGCATAGACCCATCTTACCCCTCACGATTTTTTGATGCGTCCCCAGAATTCGAACCTAAGACCTCCATTATATGGGAGACTTTAGTTGAATCCTGGGACGTGTCAGAAAGCCGTAAGGGGTAAGATGGGCCTATGCTCTCCCGAAGCGAACAGTACATATGATATGATAACGATTGCGGTGCAAGGTCGGGTGATTACACCTGGAAGTGGCGCACAACAACTCTACATAACTTTCTCTTCAGTGGCGCTGTTTTGCCACACTTATGTTTTGCTTCTTCAGTGACGTCGTGGCGCTACAGTTTTGTCTCTGTGAGATATGTTGTGGAGCCTAAGCACCACCTTCTCGGTCCGTGTTCTTACTATCTCTTCGTTTGATATAGGAAATTGACTCGGTTGCCGTTTTGTTCATCTTTTCTCTTCTTTTGATTCCAAGTAATTTGTTTTCTCCACTTTCACCATCATTAACTCCACCTCATCAGAACTATAAATCAACACTAATAAATTATTATCAAACACTACTTAATATGGCACATTCAAAACAGTGGAAGTTATTAAATTCGAACAAGTTTCTAATTATTACTACCTTGATTTAATTTTTTCTGGACCATTTATTCGACAAAGAAAGATTATCAAATAGTGGCCATCCTTACCCACTGATGATACATTATGTATAAAGTTTATTTTATGAGATGCAAACATAATATAGAAGAAAGCAGAAAAATCCATATGTTCAGCAAAATTATATCAAAGCTACATCAAATTCTAACTTGACAAAAATCTTCAACACTAGTTGGTGGATACAAGGAGACACTGAAATGGGCTCAGCCTATTAAATTTTTTTAGTGGAAATTACATCCCACTAGAATTTTAAACTTTCCATTTCAAAATTAAGATTTATAAGTTATTTCAAAAATCAGATGATAATTGAAATTTTAAATATTAAAAATAATATTATAATATTAAATATACATATTCATCTTATCCAACCACACACACCAAAACCCCAATCATTTTCATCCTTTCAACTTTTTCTCTTCTCTCTCCTCTATAGTCGTCCACCACCATACTATCGTCAACACTTCGCCACACCTCATTCAATTGCCACACCCACCAAAAATCCCCAAACTCATAGCTGCAGCCGTCGTCGTCGCCTCATTTGTCACCATCATCACCACAAATCCGCCATCATTACCTTAACCATCAATACCACGCAAAATAGATCAAGAGAAGCAAAAGAAGTGGGGAACAGAGAAACAGATCATAGTGCACCTCTGGCAGCACAGTAACTCACGATATCGATGATGTTAGGATCTAGGAAAATGATGGAATCTGGGAAAATGTCGGGATTTGCCGAAGCTACGAATGACAGGGCCTAGGAGAATTTGTGTTGCGTTGTGCACAGCGATAGCGGCAACGCAGTAAAATCGTAGGGTTGTGGCGACTTTCATGAGGTTGTGGTAGTGCCGATTATTTTTTGGATCATTTTTGTTGGTTGTGCTTGTCGTTGGTGGTCATCACGGTGGTGGTGTCTGTGTAAGTGGTGGTTGCTGGTTGTGGTCGTTGTTGTAGTGTCGTGGTGGTTATTGGTTGTGACGGTGCGGCCTTGGTTGTGGATCTGATTTGTTTGTGTTTTTTAGACAATGATGGCTGCGATTTGCTTGGATCTTATTGGTTTTTGTGGTTTTGGTGGGATTATGAGGGTTTGTGACCAATTATTTGAGATTGTGACCAATTCTTTATATATCCTGTGACTAAAAAATAACATGGGCTTGATAAATTGTGACTAATAAATAATATGTGACCTAAAAATTTAAGTCTGGCTTATAAAATTTGTGATTTGTGGTCGATGAATAAATCGTGGCTTAATTTTTTTTATTTGTGACCGATGAATAAATTGTGACATATAAAAATTTTGATTTATAATCGAAAAATAATTTGTGACTAATTAATTCATGAGTTTGTGGCCAAATTGTATAAACTGTGACCTTTATATATTTAATTAATTATTCATAAATAAAATTTAATATTATATGATTTTATAAGTTTTAAACCTTATTTTTTAGTTTTGAAATATGTCATAGTTAATTTCTTAAATATGAAAATTTTCTTTTTTTTTTTGTATATAAAAAAAATTTATGTGAATTTTTCATATATATTAGTTTGGCTTAAAACTTTTTTAGTCTAGTTCTAGATCCACTACACTTGTGATTTTGCATATTGAAGTAGCATAAATCAACGATTTCAAATGACTTAATTTTAATAAGAGGATAATAGTTGTGAATCCTCTCCCTCAGTAGAGACCCATCTCCCTGCATTGGTGCAGGAACTATCATGGCTCATACTAACTCCATGGAACCTGATATTGCAAAGATGCGTGCACAATTGTCTCTCACGGAACATGAGGAAGAAATATTAGTGGTCGAAGAAGAAGAGGTGTTAATCCCTCATCGGATGGACCAATGCCTGTTATTCAAACTCTTATCCGGAAAGCACTTTAACAAAGAGGCTTTCAAAAATACTATGAAGCGGTTATGGCATCCAAACAAAGATTTAAGCATCCAAGATCTATCCCCTAATCTCTTCCTAGTAGAATTTGAAGATAGTTACGAAAGGGAGCGTGTGAAACGTGAAGGTCCATGGATCTTCGACAAGCATCTGGTTGTAACCAAGGACGTTGACGGCCTTGAGCAGATCCATAACATTTCATTCACGGAAGCGAACTTCTGGGTAATAATTTATGACCTCCCCATTATGATTCGAAATCGGAAGATGGGAGATTCTGTTGGAAGGCAAATTGGCAAAGTTATTGAACTTGACATAGATAAAAATGAGATTGCAAGGGAAGAGTACATTCATGCTCGGGTATGTCTTGATATCTCCAAGCATCTTTTACGTGGCAAGAGGATTTGTGTCGGAGCATACAAACCATTTTGGGTTCGTTTTGCCTACGACGCCTCCCAAATTTCTGCTACCTATGCGGTACAATTGGACATAGTTAGAAATAGTGCTCTCACTAGTGATCTTCCATGGAATCATACACGGTCTCTGACTTCTCCTATGGACCCTAGTGTTGTGGTTTGATCCAAATTCCATGTGATTTGGTATTTGGAAGATTGGAGAAAGTCTAAGATATTTGGATTTGAAGAATCCTAACTTATAGAGATCAAATTTCATTGATAATTATGAGTTTGA